>JANTPZ010005639.1:0-13485 GCA_025593235.1 Vachellia pachyceras
CAAACAGACAAATAACTTAAACTAGGAAATCAGCAACATCCAAATGGGTAATGTTCATGTCACCATATTCAAAATTATCAGCTTGATCAACATGATTTATCTCAACATTTGCTCCTTTACCATTATTATTCAGTGATCCTCGGTAAAGGTCTACCAGGTGTCTTGGTGTATGACAGGTACGAGATCAATGATCCTTTCCACCATAGCGATAACATGCACTTTCATATGCTTATTATGCCCACTAGTTTCCTTTTTATTGCTCTTATCAATTATTCCCTTCTTCAGGCGGGAATTTGAACCATCATGATTATGACCACAGCCACACCCATGATTATAGCCACGTCTACATCCTTTTCCACGTCCACGGCCATAAACAAATTTGTTAAATACAGCATTCACTTCTGGGAATGGATTCGAGCCAGTTGGACGGGATTCATGATTCTTTAATAAAAGCTCATTGTTTTGTTTAGCCACAAGGAGACAAGAAATTAACTCAACATATTTCTTAAAACCTTTTTCACGATATTGCTGCTACAGGAGCAAGTTGGATGCATGAAATGTAGAGAATGTTTTTTCTAGCATATTATCATAAGTGTCATTCTTTCGACATAATTTTAATTGAGAAGTAATCTTAAACATAGCTGAGTTATACTCGCTTACAGATTTAAAATCTTGCAAACTTAAATACATCCAATCAAAACGAGCTTTTGGAAGTATAATCATCTTCTGATGATCATACCTTTCCTTTAAATTGTTCCAAAGAGCAAGTGGGTCTTTGACAGTCGAATACTCAATTTTTAGACTTTCATGCAAATGGTGGCGTAGAAAAATCATAGATTTGGCTTTGTCTTGGTTGGATGCATGATTCCCTTCTTTAAATGTGTCTTCCAGACCATGAGCATTCAAATGAATTTCCGCATCCAGCATTCAAGATAAATAGTTCTTTCCAGTAATGTCAAGAGCCACGAATTCAAGTTTTGCAAGGTTTGACATGGTTTAAACTAGTTGAAGTAATAAAATAAATTATTAAAATTTGAAATATAAACTGTAGTATATAAACAATAAAATTACTATAAAAATAAAATGATTCATAAAGTAAAATATTGCAAGAAAATTAAAACTTTATGGCTTCAGACTATTAATGCCAAAATAGAGAATTAAATTATATAGCTTCTGGCCATATAATTTTACAACAGAAAACTAAGGCTGAATGGAGCAATAAAACAAATTATTAAAATTTGAAATATAAACTACGGTAAATAAAATTATATATAAAGTAAAATATTACAAGAAAATTAAAACTTTATGGCTTCAGGCCATTTAATTCTCATGGCTTCAGGCCATGAATGCCAAAATGGGGAATTATATAGTTTCTGGCCATATAATTTTACCATAAAAAACTAAGGCTAAATGGCTTCTGGCCATTTAATAAAAAAAAATAGAAATTTAGGACTTTTGGCCTTTTATCTTCAGGATAAAAGTTGTATATGGCTTCTGGCCATAAGATAGAGTATAATATATATGGCTTCTGGCCATAAGATAGAGTATAATATATATAGCTTCTGGCCATATACCATAGAATCAAATGAATATGACTTCTGGTCATATTAAAGGAAAATATGAAAAATCAAATGAATATGGCTCCTAACCATTTTAAGAGAAATATGACTTCTAGTCATCATATAGAATATAAAATCAGATAGATGCAAAATTTCTAGCCATATAAATAATATCTATATATGTAAGAACTTGCAAATGAGATTATAATAAGAAATCAATACTAATCTCCATTCTAAGCCATAGAACCCGATGTTTAAAACAATCGGTAAAAAATTCACTTTAATTCCATATAGTAGCTAAGATTATCCCAAATAGATCAATGTTAAACAAAGTTACAGTAAAAGAAAGTAGATGAAATCATTAAGGTAACTATGGGGGAAGTATAGCTTCGTCAGAACAATCGTGCTGATAACGTGTTATAAAAGTAAGAGCTTTCAAGATAAGAGAGAAGAGAAGAGAAGATAGGAGAGCAATGCACATTCAGTTTTTCTCTATTCCATTCATCAAGTACAAGGCCATATTTATAGGCTCTAAGAATGACCTCAAAGGTCATAACAATTAATAGTGCAATTAATACATATATTAATTGTGACTCAACTATTTAGTTTCTCAATAACAATTTATGTACAAAATTAATGATGCAGAAAGTCAAGAGTCAATGGACATCCACATAATTAATATATTTATAACAATGTCGCATTATTCCTATTATTCTGGCTTTAATTTGCAATTGAAGATAAAGGAAATACCTCGATCAAGTAGTAATGTTTCCTTGCCAGTTCGCGTATCAGCAATACGTGCTAGTGGGGGCAGAGCGTTACCTTCATCATTAAATACAACCCTGGTCCGCATTGGTATATGTATGTTGATCTTGAGCTTCTTTTTCTTTGAAACACGGGACCCAATCAAATAGGTTGGTTTTACAAACCAAAAGACCAAATACTGACAGGAAATATCAGAAACCCATCTATCAAAAAATTTTGACAAGCCATCCTAATTTTATACGTGCAAGATCAAAAAGTCATTCCATCCCAAATAATAAGCCTTGTCAACCATCTATTTGTGCATATAGTATATAATGCAGAAGTTTAAAGGGGAATCTAATCTCTCTCTATTTTTGTAATAGTAAATTATGTGATGGTACATACATGACATCTAAAATATCAGGTGCTCGCTCTTCTCCTTCATCAGAGGAATTGTCCGGCAAAAGAAGACATTTTTCCTCTTCCTCTTCCTCAGGACCATTAACATCAAGATTCTCTCTTGGAACCTCCAATGCAACTTCTCCGCAGGAAAGCTAAAATTGTTTTGCTGACACGTCTTCAGATTTAACTTTTTGGTTGAGAAATCAAGTTTTGGGGGTCATGGGCAGACCCAATGATGCTGAATATTCATCAATTGGCAATTTCATAAGATCAAAGATCTCTTTATTGAAAGGACCAATTCTATAGAATAATAATTTGACCATAATTAAAATAACGACAGAGTTACGCTGAAGCGACTTCCTTTAATAAAACACCTTGGATTCGTAACACACGATTCGCCCACAAAATGTCACATAGAATCCGAATCGTTTGACATAAAATAATGAACTAACATCACAATGCCTATAAGGTCTTTCCGGCCATCCCAAAATACAATGCATCATAATAATGTGTCATATATGGTAATATAAAATTCAATACAATACCAATATCAAAAAGAGCCTACAGGGCTTAATAACTATGCATCTGGCTGCTTCCCTCAGCCTCTATCAGGATTAGAGGTTTTGCTTGAAAAAATTATAATAACGGGATGAGACATGACGTCTCAGCAACCGAAATCAATTTCTAACATATGCAGGATAGGAATGCAAGTCAGAGAAACAGGTTTGACAGTACAATAATAATTCATAACTTAATATTAATCAAAATAATTAATCCCTATCCACCTGCTCCGCCTTATAACTTCAGGACGTGGTACAGCCTATCAGTGCTAGTATACCTGGCCAACGGCTAGCTAGTCACTTCAAGAACACTGCCCCCTCCCATACCACCTGCAACAGGCCAAGGTAAGGAGGTGTTCACCCACACCAACTTAACTTAAATCCGGGCCAAGGATCAGTAAAAGTTGAGGGGCACCATAATTCACCACTCTTCATTCATCTCGCAAATAACCCCACAATATAATACATAATAATATAAATGCACATCCATCATCCATACAGTTCCAATGTCATGCCATAATCATATCATTCATTACAGATGTCACATCATTTCATATATAACAAACACTTATACAGTTCAAAAATACACTGCTTCACTTAATAAGGTCATATATAAAAATATGTAAAATCATTAAGTATCACAATTAAATTTTTCCATAAAGAAAGTAAGAGTTAGAAAACACCTTACAGTCCACAACAAGCATATAAAATAAATTAATCCCGGTTACCTCAATTCCAAGCTAAATCCGATAGCCTTGAGAATCAAGCAACTAAATACGGTCCAATAACCAATTGATCTACACAGTGATGCAAACTGCGAATTTAATTTATAAAAAGAATTACATAAATAATTACCCAAACCTTCCCACTCACACTTTTTCCCCAACTAGATATTTTATAATTAAATTTAATAAGTTCTCTTAACTTCTTCAACTCTTCTATACCTCAAGTTAACATAAATTTTAGTTTAATTAATTTAATTTATTATTTTTTTATTATTATTATTTTTTATTATTTTTTTGCACAACTATTACATTATTTTGAATCAATTTTATAGGTAAACATATCCAATATAAAATTATATATATAAAAGAAAATATTTACAAAGAAATAAATTATAAAGTAAAATAATATGATGTTAAGATAATAAATCTAAATCAAAAATATGATCATTATACCAAATATCATATTTTATCAAAAATCTCCAAATGTCCCAAAACTAAAATAAATCACACTAGAAATTTTAAATTTCAAAATTTTAAACCTTATGTAACTCATAAAAATTTATTATTGTCTTCAATAGCATCAAATAAAATATTTAAATTATTAAAGATTTACTATTACTTCCAGAATCTCAAATAAAATATTTGATTCAGCTTAAATCAGTCAAATATCTTGTATATTCCGAATCTTATACAACAACAAAATAAATATATACTTTCAAAAATAATTAAAATATCAATAAATAATCCTAGTCTTACAGCAATCAATAATGAAAATCACTTTACTGCTATAAGATCTTCTGCTAATAAAACTCCAACATGAAAAGTATTTGAATTCAAAAATATTCCCTAATCAACATAATATTACTACCACTAGAAAGAGAAAAATATTTAGGACAGCTTTCATAAAAGGAGTTTAATGAAAATAAAATATTTTATTTACCTAAATAATCTCACTAGTAGAACTTTGAGACTCGAAAACCCCTTCCTCAGCCTTCCTCTCTCCTTCCTCTCTATCTCTCAACCGGCGATCTCCTCTCAAGTGTGTGCTTGTGCGTGTAGTGTGTGTGTATGTTATTTGTGTGTGGGGGTATTTATAGGATGGGACGTTACATTTATCCTTCTGTACATGAATGGATCTCAAATATGTTATGAAGGCTCTTTTTGCCCCATGCTGGAGATCTGGGTGCTTCGTGACCAGTAATGCTGCTAACAAACCAGAAACTGGTTGCGGTCGTTCCTTCCTAGGCTGAAAATCCAGCAGTTTAAAAGGCATGTTAGCAAAACTAATGAAATGTGTCAATAGTGAATAACCATAAAAAATACAAAAATACAGAATTCATTGAAAATGGCATCGATGCAATTGCTTAGGCTCAATGGCAATATCAGTAATTGGAGATTATTTAGCATGAGTTGGATATGCCTCATCAGCCAAACTACATGGCAACCATGCACTGGAAACTGGAAACCCAAAACCTAACATCGTTATATGATGCTGTTGATGTGAATTAAAAAACACTGATCCAATATTCTTTTTTCTGTCATCTACTCTCCCTGTTGTCTAGGTCAATGCTCGATATTTGTAATAATTTATAAACCAGGGATTAAACCACAAATAACGTTAAATTTAGGAATAGGTTTACACTGCTTTGAGTCTATTTAGGTTGGGGGGGCTTCACATTCAGTTATAATGAAGACACTGTTCCTCTCCCTTTCCCCCTTTTCCCTTTATTTCTCTCTAGCTCTTCTTCCCTGCTCCTGCTGATGTCAGAATCACAGTCAAATAGTTGAGTAGGTGTGGCAGTCACAGGCTTTTGATGGACACTCAGATACTCTGGATCCTTTAAACTTAGTCTTGCAAGAACTTCAACAGACTTTTTTTTTTTTTTTTGCCGAAACTTCAACAGACTTTGTTTGAGTTGCTGAGGCACATATGGTCACAAAGATGCATGTAGGTTACGTGTTTTATCACATGTACCATCGATTATGTGTGTTATAACTTAGTACCATCGGTCTCAAATGATGATTTTATATTTTATAACAATTATTGTTTATCATCAACATTCGGTAATGTTTTGTTAAGATTCAAAATCTCATTCGAATGTGAAGGGCGTACTAATCTATGATCTGTAGTACATTTATGAGCGCTTTTTTAAGTATAGAGGCATGCATTGATCCTAGTAAATTATCGAGATCTAACTCACCCAAAATTTTCTTGTATAAAAAAATTTCAATTGAAATGTTTGTTTTTTCTTAAATGAAACCGACGTTAATATTTGATGACTAAAAAACACCTTGTAAAAGTAAGTGTTCAGAATGAAACATCATTTTAAACGTGAAGTTAGATCATCAAAGATGCATTTTTGCAATGTTTAATCATATCCACTTATCAATGTTGCAGTTATTTCTGGTTAGTTATACTAATCCATTGATGATGCTAAAAAAACCCTTATTAATTAATTAAAGTTCATTGTGATTGAATTGCAGGATGGGGAAGTGCATGTGATTATCGTTTTTCAAAGGCTTCCCGCAGTACCAGATGTTTGATGTTCTGCAACCTGTGTTGCAAGAAATGTCTGTTTGCGCCATCACGAACATCGATACAACAATTGGAAGACCAAACATGGAAAACCAAAGTGCCCTTAATTAATTAGTCTTCTTAATTAGTTATGCCCAAGTTTTAATTACTAGCGATCTAATGTTAATTTACTGCTTCTTCTAATAGTAATGAAAGAAGTTTGGTTTCTATATATAAGGTGAAATTAGTTGCTATGTATGCTGTGGAAATTTAGTTTCTAATACATTAGCAGTCCGATGTTAATGTACGGCTTCTTGCCTGTCATGAAAGTTTTCGCGAGGAAGCTGACGAAGAGCCACATTTTCGTTGGTTCAAATGATGTGTTAACAGGATGATGATTCCATGCAAGAAAGCCTTGAGAAGAAAATTCATCATAAAAAATAAGATGATGAAGCGTCGTTGAGATCCATGCAAGAAAGCCTTAAGAAAATTCACCGTAATAAATATGTTCCCGTTTGGAAAATCGTTGAGAGAATGACCGTTTGTCCAAATACATTTTGAAAAATGACTTTTATTCATAATGCATTTTGACATAATACACTTATATTTGGATCAACGTTGGTATTGGAATATAGGCCTCATCTACCCATGATGGATTAGGCTCAATACCTATATTTTAGGGCATATCTATTAATAAGCATATTTGTGTGAATAAATGATAATTTTCCAAAATATAATTTAAATTCAAAATGTGTGTGAGGGAATAGTTATCAGAGGTGTGGACAGTTATGATTTGAATTTAAATTATAAATTATAAATAAAGATTTTAATCTGTTTTACAATAGGATGTAACAACCTACTGAGAAAAAGTAGGGAACCTTTTTCTCTCACCCTTCCTCCAAAAGTGTATTTGCTAGGAAAAACAATTTTGGATCCAAATCTGTGATCCATATCTCGTGTGGGTGTCTGGAGATATTCAATTAGTCTGTAAGTATGTCCCAAAATCTTACAGTTAGATTCATAATGCATTTTGGCAGAATGCATTATGTCAATAATGAGCTTTTTGCTCAAAATGTATTTTGAAAGTAGTTGAAAAACGCTGGAATCTGCAAACTAACGGACTTTTGTACCCAAAGTGCATTTTGGACTCTGAAATGAGTTGCTAAAAAAGCACAATATGCCAAACCAACTTTAATGTTTAGTAACTCGTTATTTTAAAATAAATTCTGAGCAAAAAAACTTCTTTTTAACAAAATAAATATACAATTAATCCAACATTTATTCAAACATAAATGCATTCTACCAAATTACATTCTTACAACTGTTTTCCAGACAAACACAATGATATCGCCCTCACAACAAAGTTTATCCTTACCATTATAAAGAGAAACAAGTATTTTAAGAGTGTTATATCCGCTACTGCCAGAGAGTTTATGGCTTTAACTAAATGCACATTTTGAGAAGGAGGAAGCCAACAATTAGGATTATGAATGAAAATGTCACAGACCTTTTGAATCCTAGATAAGCTTTGCAGCCATTGAATGACATGAATCAAAGGCCACACAAAGAGGTTATGATTTATAGGAATATATAATTTCATGATCCAACCTGCTTGTAATGTATTAAGACTAATATGAATGTTGACTGAATGACACCTAAGTCCCCCCCCCACACAAAAAAAAAACAGAGAGGTTTAATTTTTTAAAAAATAATAAATTAGTGTATTCATAGCACTCTTCTTGCATCTATAAATGTAATGGGCTTGTTTGGCAACTCGGTAGAGAAGTGCTTTTACGTAAGTCGAGGTAAATATATTAAGAGATTATCTCATTTTACAAAAAAATTATTGTTAAACGTACGTTTAGGAAGAATAAAGACGTTGCCAAATGGTGCGAATATGTAATTTGATTGATTTTAATTTCATTTAGATCCACAAAATCAATCAAGTTATATACCGAGTGTTAGAGTTACGTTGTTAGCTACTAACAACATTCCCTTTTCTTTACTTTTTATAGAAACAACATTTTTCTTCCAAATTAATAAATTATAAATATGAGGACCAACACCTAAATAAAAAGAAACTATAATAAGAACTCTAATAAAAAACTATAAGGGCTTAATTAAAAATGGAATGGAAATGAGTGACTTGCATATCAATTTTACCCTACTTTTTAATTTGGCAAATTCATCAATTTCATACATATCTTCAACTTGGAAGGATCCAAATTTAATCAAACAAGAAAGAACATATGAGTTATGAAAAGCAATGGTGATATCCAAAAAGCAAGCTTTGCCACCATCCACCTTCTATCCCACCCAACGCCATTTCTTGGTGCAGTGTCAACCGTAGAGTTACTAGCTGCAATTTTCATTAACATTTTCTTAAGTACAATGTATATATAGAGTGGATTTGATAACTAAAATAATTAACTCAAATTAAATAATTATATTTTTTTTTCTAAGATATCGAAGATATTTTTTTATTTTAGGAGATTTAGTAAGTTTCAAAAAAAAAATTATTAGTCCTATTTGTATGCCACAGAAAGAGAGAGATAATATTTTATATTTTTCTTAAGATAAGTCACTTTAGTAAATTTATTATATGAATGTATGATTTTATTTATAATTTGTTGTTCTTTAGACTGTCATTTTATTGAACTTTTTATTAAAGTATATATACTAAATAGGGATGAATTATAAAAGTTGTTGAATTTTAAGACATAGCTAATAAAATTTAAAATTTTTCTTTATTATAATAAAATATGTTGGATTTGGAAGTGCCTTAAAATATAGGATTAGTTGAATACTTTGATAATGTTTTTTTAAGAGTTTGGTAGAGTAATTTTTCTTCGATGTAGAAGCAATTAAGTCATTTAAAATTAGATCTTTCAGGTGCCATTTTGATTAGCAGTAAAAAAAAAAAGTAAAAACGATTTTTTCAACGTGATTTATAATTTTTGGAAGCAATAACTTAAAAAAGTGACAATGATTTAAATGAATTGATGTGAGTGAGTATATAAAATAACCTTTTAGAAAGTAAAAAATATATGGGAAAAATCTACTTTTGGTTTATTTCATTTCGTTCACTCAATTTCCATATTATACCTTATATTTCTAAAATGTATAATTAAGTCATAATAATTTCAATAAATTTTTTATCATTACACTTATAAAGATATCTTCTCAACTAATTTTATTAGCCAGACTACCAGGATAAACAAGTTAGTTATTTTGTTTGGCTTTTAATTAGGTAGTCATATTACATATCAATAGAATACATTAATTTCATTAGCCAGACTGCCAAATTTTAAATAGCAGGACCTTACTAATTAAAAAGGTTGTAAACAGTTGTAAAAGTATAACCTTTTCTGCTGGAAAAATGTCATAGTATAAATTTTTCAAATAAATATGTGTTGAATATTCAAATATTAATTTATAATCTTGATAAATAGGAGTAATAAGTATTATATATTATATCTAATCAAATTGGAATGAAAATTAATTACCAGTAGAGGCTGAAGGGGTGGAACCGTCTTTTCCAGCTATTTTTGCTAAATCTTCAAACTCTTTAGCCTCTTTTGAATCAGGAGCCAAGTGCAAGAGATCTACAACATCCAAAATTAAAACACAAATCAGTATAAAATATAAAATATATAATATATAACAAATTGTCAGCACCGAAACTTAACGTGTTTGGGAATTCCATTGAGACAAAGGAGTTTACAAATTTTGAAGTATTTTATGAATTTTAATATAGTTTTTACATATTTCAAAATGGTTTTGTTTTGACTTCCATATACTGTTTGGTAAAACGGTGTTCGTAAACAAGTACTTATTCGTACTCCCCACTGTACTAGTATTTACTATAGGACGAAGAATGAAATTATTACTGCATTTTTTCAGACTCAATATGTATATAAAATTATCTTTTATCCATCAAACAAATTTGAGATAATTAAATAATTAAAACAAAAAAAATATGTCTAACAGGTTGGGTTAAGGGAAATGGATGGCCCAAGATTGCATTGATAGATTTGCTTCAATTGAGTGTGAGAATACTTAAAGTTGACTTGAAATTATTTTGTATTAGATGATTTTAAAAGAAGAAAATTAAGGAAAGGGAAAAAATCACATGTTTCACGGTTCAACAGCCAATTTAAATGCACCATATTATTAAATATTTTGGCTAAATTACATAAAACTTCCATAAACTTATAACCGTGCACAAATAATCTCTTTAATCTTTAAAACGTAATAATAAACCCTTAAACTTTCAAAATTTATGAAAACAACCTTTCAAATATAATCTCCCTAAATGCAATAATGTATCATCTAATTGAAAAGTTAATCTTAATTCTAAATGTATGATATATTTCTAATTTGTCAATTTTTTTCAAATTACCCCTATTGATGCTCCTTCAACCATGTGTCTCTCATGTACTTTTCTTACCCATTCTCTCTTTTCTTTTCCAATTTATTTTTTTTGACACGGATCATCTTCATAAATAAGGCATATGCAAAAAAATTACATTTCTTCTACATTTAGAGTTCGTTTGGGATCTATATATTGTAGAAACTAAAGTTTTATCGAAGTACTTACATTTTTTAAAAAAACTATTTTAAAAATAAAATTTATGTTTTGAAAAAGTTATTTTCTTGTCAAATACATTCTTTTTTCTAATAAATTTTTTCTTTCCTCTTTTTCCTTTCTTTCACTTCCTTCTTTTCTACTTACTTTTTACCTCGGAATCGGTAAAAGTTATTCTCACTATAACTTCCCAAATAAAATCATATTTTCAAAACTTAGGCTTTGACCTTAAATCCATAAAAGTTATTCTCCCAATATTTATTTTTCAAATTTTACCTTCAATTTTGTAAAAATTATTTTCCACCGGACTTTCAAATAAACTCTTAATCTTTTTAACTAATTTTAACCGTAAGTTCTTTTTTACCTGCTCACAAAAAAATTGTGGGAGTAAATCCTACATTTAACATGAAGGGAGTATTTTAAACCTGGCGAAAGTGGGAAAGGGTTCACATCTAGGTTGACGACTTAAGGATTAGTGATAAAGTGGGATTTCAAGTCTCAGTTTAGTCAGGCTTTTAAAACATTGCTAAAAAGTAAACTTACCGACGCACTTGGTGATGTTAGCTGGGGCATGACAAATGGAAGGAAGCTTCACAGCAAGAGTGGCATTAAGCTTAATACCCAGGTTGGGATCGTTGCGATATTTGATGAGAAGACAGATGCACTTATCGCTCTTATCAAGCACAACTTTGAAGCCATTACAGCAATCTGGGGTTGGAGCTTTTGCTTCACCACTAACATAAGAAAGACAGCTTGCTAAACCAACAATTTTATCTGCACATTCTGCTTTGTCTTGAGCAAAGTCCGATCCTCCAAAACCAGCTAGAAGAAGAAGAAGACAACACAGTACTAACCCTAGATCTAGTATTGTTGTTTTTGAGCTTTTGGAAGCCATGGGAAGGAGATGATGAAGGAGGAAAGAGAAAAGTTGCAGCAGAAGAAGAAGGCTTTAGTGTCTTTCTCGTGATAATGGTTTTGATGACGGTCGCTGGTGTGGTTGTGACTTTATTGACGAATCAGTGGTGAAGATGGATGAAATAAAGAGAGATAAGGTAGGGTGTGTTAATAGTAAAGTGGACCTGCAACATTTAATTCATTGGGACACGATGCCATTTGTTATTAATTAGCCATAGGAAGACATTTAATCAATTTTGTCTATATATTAGAGTACATTATCATCATTTTAAATTTGAGTTAACATGCAAATTATTCCACAAGAAGTTTCAAACTATATCAATGAAAAACCCCAACTATAAATCATGTTGGTCGGTCTAGCTTGGTTAACTTTCTTATTATTAAATTGCAATTTTTAAAAATTTTGGTAATGTTTTTAATTGTCTTTATAAAAAGGCTTGGACCAATGGTATTTTAAGGGAGAATAACGATTGAATTTCAAATAAAAGAAATAATATATGATAAGTCTCAGTAACTTGTTAATGATAAATGAAAATAGTATCATTGATAAGTGATAGCAAATAATTGATAAGTCTTTAAAAATTTATCATATATTATTTTCCCCTTTATTAGGATCTAATTTATTTCTATTCTTCTTATTTTTAAATGCAGTTATTGTAATTTTATTGGCTATATTTGTCTATAAACCAAAAGATTTTTTGTGTAACAAAATTTAAAAGAGTTGGATTCCGAAAATTCATCGTAATTAAGGTATGCCTTCAGACTTAAAAAACATTAATAAAAATATTTATACATCATCTATCAATAAAATAGTGTGATTTAAATTTACTATCTTTAAAGTATCAGCTAATTCCTTATCAACCGAATTAATATTCGTGATCCAAAAAAAGTCAGTACATTGTAAGTTAAGATAAAAACATAATTGCGATTGAAACCAGATAAAAAGATGATTGCGACAAGTCTTAGGACGAGCGAAGTGAAGTTGATCCCAGCTTGTGACTTTATTATATATTCATACTAGCCACTTTCCACTGAATTAGGGCACGTGGCGTTTGGTCCCCCCACATCCATCTCCCCACCTACCTACAAAATTTGGACAAACACGTCCAATAATGGCGCAATAAATCCCACCCTAAGAGACGATGTCGTTTCGGTGTTGAATCTTGGCCCTTCATTGCACGAAATCCTAGCCGTCCTCCACACCAACTACAATATGATCTTCTTTCATATGCACCATTTGCGTCACTGAGAAAGAGAGGCACAGGTGAATTTCAAAAGAAGCTGGCTATGGATTTTAGTTTCTCTACATAAATACCTAGATACTTGTTTATTTCTTTCTCTTTCTATATGCATCGGAGAGAGGCTCAAGTGTGTGACTATACATGTTAACGTTAGTGATAGTTAGAATGTATATAGAAATTGTATGTAGTATTATAAACTCATTTGGATACGATACTAATCTTTCTTCATTTGAGGA
>JANTPZ010005643.1:0-12753 GCA_025593235.1 Vachellia pachyceras
TTTTCTCATAGTTGATTGAGGCTAGATTTGTTTCTGGTGAATCATGTTGAAGAGATTTAGAGTAGCTTTCCATTGATTATCAAGTCTCAAACATTTGGTAAAGAACATGTTTTAACTTTTAAGTCCCACATTAAGACTATCTTAGTGGGATAAAGGCACTTGTTATTTGTGATCTAGATGTAGGTTCATTCTAGATGTTAAATCACCCATGATTTTGTTTTGTGTGTGTGTGTGTTCATCCCCCTTCGTGTTTGTTTCTATTGTTGAAATCCTAGCAAGTGGTATTCAGGTCAAATTAGTTTTGGATTTGGGAGAAGATTGAAAGTAATGGTCTTGCACTAATGATTTTTTTTTTTAAAAAAAAAGAGGTATTTAATCATAAGTGAAATATTGTGAAAAATACTTGTACGATGGTTGATCGATTTCAAGCTGTATGGTCATCCTTGAAATATCAAGTTATCAAATATTTAATATGAAATTTGTAAAGAGATTGTTTTTTTTTTTTTTGCCAAGATAAAGAGATTGTATTTTGTTAATGAGTCATAAATATTTATGTCTAGTGTTGGTGACATATGGTTATCCTGTGTGTTGCAGGACATGAAGCGTCCGTTTACACCGATGAAGAAATTAGACATGGACAAGGTGATATCAGATATCGTGGACAGTATTAAGTATTAACAACAAATGACAACGTAGGAATTGCTGATCCCGTGTGGTTCTTGGGGGGGCATCCCTCAGTGCCCTTCTTCAATTGTATTCTCATTTTTTTAACATCCAACCAACTAGCACCAATCAAACATGACACTCTGGTTTTTTGGTATATGATAATTCTGATTTGCGTTGTCCGGAGCTAAGAACAACTCTTGGTCAACCTAATTCCGGTTTTGTTCATGTACGTCCGTCCATTCACACACATATGTTGCCCGCCAGCTCAGTCCCCTTTATGAATGTTCACATTTCATGTTGTTCCCCTGACTCACACAACTAACTTGAACCTTTTTACCTTTTGAGAGCTGAAACCACCTAAACAAATTAGCAAAAATCCTAATTTTAGAGCTACGACGTGCCAGCATTAATCCCCTTTTTAAGCAAACCCAAGCTTAACCATCCAAACACGTTCTCTAAATTAGTAAATATGAGAGATCTAGTTTTGAACTCGTTACTCTTCTTCCACCAGCTTCACTTGTATATATGCCCCCGCTCGCTTTTTCCAGCATCCTGAAGCTTGTGTCTCGTATCATTCTTTAATCACCCGTAAGAAACAGGAACAAGAAGAGGCAAAGCCAATAAAAAAAACAGAGAGAGATAAAGTCCTAAAAAAGTTCCGCAAACATGGGCCCCACAAATCTCATCCTCTGTTTTTTTCTTTTGCTGCATTTCACTTCCACCACGGAGGCTTTCAATATCACAAGATTATTGGGGCAATACCCAGATTTTGGGTTGTTGAACCAATACATCATTGATAACAGCCTCGCCGGAGAGATTAACAGACGCGGCACCGTCACCGTTTTGGCCGTCGACAACTCAACGCTCTCTTCCATCGCCGGCCGATCCAAAGACTCCATCAAGGCCATCGTCAGCACCCACATCATCCTCGACTATTACGACGAGAAGAAGCTCATGAACATCCAGAACGACAGCACCACACTGACCACTCTCTACCAGTCCAGCGGCATCGCCAACGATAACCAGGGTTTCCTCCTCGCCTACAACGCCGGTGGCGGCCATTTCTACTTTGGCTCCGCTGTCAGAGGCGCTCCTCTTAACGCTCAGTTCGTGAAGACCGTCGTCACTCAGCCTTACAACATCTCCGTCCTCCAGGTTTCTCAGCCTATCATCCCCCCCGGCATTGATGCTCAGAATCCATGGCCGGCACCGGGAGCTCGTACTGATTTTCCACCTAAGCAGGACGACGGTTCTTCCGATGCACCGACGCAGTCTCCGTCTGATGACGACAGCGCGGCCGATTCACCCAGTGATGACACTGGTGATGCCGATGCATCATCCCCTTCACCCAGCAGTGCACCTGTGCCTGCACAGGCAGATGCTTCAGGACCGTCCGATGACTCGGCCGCCGACGACAGTGGCAGCGACTCGTCTACTCCTAGCAGCTCAACACGCATGAAGATAGGGTTGGTGGGGACAGCCATGGCCATCGCTTCCCTTTTGGTAGCCTTATGACTCCAATGAAAGAATGAATGAGAAAGGGAAGCTAGAAGAGAGGGAAGGAGGAGGATGAGGAGGACTTTGCTGTCGCAGGAATAACACGTGTGAATTAAAAACAAGTGGGGTTGATTGATAAAAATTCATCGAAAGTGTAACATTGGAGGGTGCATTGAGTTTCTTATTCACTTTATGCACGAGGAAGTGGTTCAACATGGCTATTGTGAATGTTTGAAAAAATTTATTTATTCTCTAAAAATACGTTTAACAGTATTTTTTTGTAAAATGAGATAATTTCATTCATATATTTATCTCGATTTGTGAAAAGTACTTTTCTACCGCGTTTCCAAATGAACACATTAATTATTAAAGATGCATGTAACTTGTGCAATCTAAGATTCATATAAATTCCTTCCTTCGTGCTCTTCAACATATTCGTGACTTCTTCATCCATACCAAGTGCTTTCTCTTTCTCTTTCCTCTCTCGATAAAATTCATCAAAATAATCTGACTGAAATCCAGACTAGCAATGCTACGTGAAAATGCTCGAAAACATCGTACGTTGTTAAGCATTCATTTTATATAATTATTATGGACTTTTCTTTGATTTCTGGTGTTTTTATATACACATAGCAACACTAATTATATATAAATGTCGGGTTTTATTTTGGCATCTGTTGAAATTAAACTTGAGTGGCCGTATTTACAACTATATATGTTGCCAATATAATGAATGATGTTGGGAGGCTACGTATTTTGGTACTTTCTCAGCTAACGTGCATATTTGGAAAAAAAATTTTAACCGTGTACGTAAATTAAGATAAAAAGCATCTTGAAATCCATAAAAAACATTTCAATAAAATCATCTCAAAATCAGTAAAATCATATTTGGTCGAAACCATTGACCAGCCTTCTAAAATTTGGAAACAATGGACTGTATTCATCATAAATTCAACCAACGACTTTTTGTTGTTGACATTATGAATATATTAATCAAAATTAGTAATGGATGAATTTTAATATGTATAGCTGATGAGTTGAGTCCTGTGCTCATGCAATTTTTTAAGATAGTATTTCTCATCGTTTATAAATAAAGGCCATTTCTCATAAAATGTTATGGTATACTGCATATATACAAAGATGATTAGCGGTACCAACTAGAGTTGGGAATGTGGGTCAGCCCGTGGGTTGCGGGTTGGCCCGCTCGGGTTGGCGGGCCAGCCTGCCAACCATCTTCCCTGTTGGCGGACTGGGGTTTCCCAGCCCGAGCCCGCCAAGCCGCCAAAAATATTTTTTTTATTTTTTTTATAAAAAATAATTTTTTCTATTTTTTACCTAATTTTTTTTACAAGATTGCATATTTTTATGATTTTTTTCCAAACTTATCAATAAGTGTTCACTAATTTTCTAAAAATAGAATTTAATATTACTTTTTCCTTTGTAAAAAATATTTGGATTGAAAAAAAGCAAAAAAATACATATAAAATAATTTTTAAAAAAAATAAAAAAGAGCGGGTTAGGCGGGCTAGCCCGTCAACCCGCGGGCTCACCTTGGCGGGCTGGCTTTTGCCAGCCCTAGCCCGCCAATTTTGGTGGGCTGGTGGGTTGGGCCCGCAGGCCCAACCCGTATTCCCAACACTAGTACCAACAGGGGTTGGTTCTAGTAAGCAATTTGGTTCTGTCTATGTGAGTTTTTGAATTTAAGCTTCAACGTATGCAGAAATTTCGTCCACCACAATCAGGTGCGCGACGCAGGTCGGATATGAATATAGTTGGAAAAAAGCTCTAGTGAGTTAGAAAAAAAGGAGGAGAAATTAACAGCTTAATTTTACATATCTTTATTAGCACATTTTCTAGAAATATGCTAAAATAAAAGATTGTGTCTACTACGAATCGACAAGACACTAAAGCTAGCTGGTACATTATCTTGTACGTGTATACACATATGTACATGAATGATATCTTGTTTATGACAGTTCCATGCATGCTTTAAGAGGATAGTTATATTATTCTAATTCTAGTTTTGGTGCTCAGATTCTGATTTAAAAATGGCTTAATTAAATATCTCTGATCCTATGTACAATCAACATTCAGCCCCCTCAACCAAGTATCATACATATGCATGTCAACTCTTGTGTGCTCCGTGTAATTAACAAATTAACTATAAATTAATCCATAATGTGATTCTATCTAAAGATAACCTATATACCTGTAGGGTCTCGTATTGGTAACCTTTCACTCATTCATAAAATAATAATGGATCCAGCTATATTATTAGCTTGCATAGTAAATATCACATCACAGATTTTTTTCCTTCTATTTATTAGTTAACGTGCTTGTTTGGACAACAGTGCACGTAAGTCGAAACAAAATCATCTTAAAATCCATAAAAAAACCATCTCAAAATCTATAAAAACCATCTTAAAATCTGTAAAACCATTTAGAAATCCGTAAAATCTTTCCCCTAACGGAACTCCTTTCTCCCAACGGAGTTTTCAAACGTAATCAACTAAACATGCGAATGAGATAACTTTTGCAGTCGCAATTAATGTCCCATCATAATCAAATGATGATAATGATTACACATAATTAATTGTTAATTAAGTAAATGGTGGAATATATGCTCCTTCACAGTTCTTCACCACTATTACTGGCTTACCTTTGCGAGCATTCTCTGACCTCTCTCTTGTTTTTCTTTTCTTTTTTTGCTTTGTAATTTTAAGGCATTAGATGCTTCTCAAGTCGATCGCTTTAATCCTATTATATGCCTTTCTCAAAGGAACGTGTATGTGTGCATATGGTGCATGATGAGACGATCTCTCGCACAAGAAAAACAGTTCCAATTCCAATATTCCTAATTACTGTTAAAGAAACCTAGCTAATTATTCACCTAACCAAAATATGCTATTCTATTATAATCTTATGTTTAACTTTCTTATCTCTTTTGCTTTACAAATACATGTCATCGATCCCTAGAATCAAATACAATTCGATTGATATGTAATTAATATTTAATCAAATCGTGGCTTGTTCATGGGGTACCGATCCCTTGAACAACGGACAAATCGCCATTAAACCCTAAGCCAATGGGTAAAAAAAAAGGCCTTCTCTTTATTGAATCCACATATATTATAATATATAATTATATCAAAAGCTGTTAGAATCAGAATGTCAGCTAGCTAAGCTAACCCACTTCAATCAGAAGTGGAACTCTTCATGCGTAATACATACCTTAATGAATATAATATAGCCGGGTACTGTATGTACTGTCTTCTTCTGAATGGGAGCTTCTAATAATAAATCAGAACCCATGATTTATTCAATTCCCAAACTCGTTGGTTAAAACGTTAGAAGAGAATAATTAATGTCAACTTCACATCAAAGGATAACGTTTTACAACTGGAACTGATGTTGATGTATGGTTAAGCGTCGTATAATAAGTCCAGACAAGCGAAGCGAAATATAGTAAAGTAGTAACGCAATTTTGACAAAGCTAGGTATAGCCTAGCAGCTAGCTATATATATATATATGAGATTTTATTATGATGCAGACATACATACATTTATATAAATATATATAATTTTCCACCATTTATATATATATATATATATGAAGAATGTGGGTTGGAAGATTCTACAGAGAGGACCTAACTTTCTCGCGAAAGTCATTTTCAAGTGCTTATTAATGAGGGCATATATTTTTTTCCATAAAGTTTTGTGGGTGCCTGACGGAATCCAGTTACATAGCCTCCACGAAAGTTTTTTTTTGGTGGCTCGTTCTCTTTCTGTTTTTTTTATTCACTTCGCTCCAGCAAATGAGAAGGGATTAGAATCTTTGCGTGTCGTGGAAAATTCAAACAAAACTGAAAGGGCATGATATTATGAGAGAGTCTCGTAATTGGGAAATATGTAAAGTCTGTGTTTTTTTTTTTGTTTTGTTATCTAGAACTGGCGGAGGGAATGAAATCAAAAGCTGGAAAATGGAAGCAGCAGGGAAAAGAAAAGGAAGAAGATTTTGGGACAGTGTCACGTCGGATTTGTGGGAAGATCATAGGGAGCTGTCTGTAAGGTCTGTGTCCAAACGATTTTTGCGGCTATCCTAAAGTGGAACACTTGGAAACACACCAACATGAAGTAACCCTAAATTGGGATGCTCTGAGAGGCACCACAGATCAGAGAGAGAGAGAGAGAGAGAGACTTGGTTTTGGTCCTTTTGGACCACCGTTTGAATGCAACTTTGTTATGCCTGTCAATTATATTCTAGCCATCATCTTGGGAACCTTATTACATGCCACCACCTTTAATCTCTTATACTTGCCCAACCAATTACTTATACTCATATACAGTACCGTTTGTAATTCACTTCATTAGCATTAGGCTATATATATATATATATATATAGCCAATGTACGTAGTCCACAAGTTGATTTCGTATATTTTGCGTTGCATACCATGTACATAGATTAAATTAAATTTCATAACATTTCATTGAATCATGTCGATTACTTCTTTGAGATTCTTTTACACACACACTATTATATTGATCAGTAGTGATCTCATATGTCTAGCTAGTTACGTCTTCTTTGGGATTGTGATGAAGGAAACAATTCATTTTTCATGAGAAATCCCAAGTCTTGGACTACCCAGCTAATTGTGTGCTGCTTATTGTTCCGTCCTTTAAGTGAACATATGAATATTTACTGATTATTACTAAAAAAAATAGATGTATTATTAGAATGCTAAACCCTAAATAATTAATCAGGTCAACACACACACACACATAGTGGGCATAGAAGTTTCTGTCAGTTACATGTTTTGCTGAAGCGTGTGTGTGAGATTGTGGAGGACCATGCCCATGTGATGCCGTGTGGGGAACCGAGCAATTTGAAGCAGCTAAGAATTCTGTGTGATATCATCTGACCTTAATTTATCCGACAACGACAATGATATATCCACAATATTCGAATTAACTCCTCCCTATGGTCCGATCCTTTTCTCGAATATGATTTTGATGATGAATTGAAGGCCTCAATTCTTATATATTTCTGATTGATGAGGGCCGCCGTGTTATATATATATATATATATCATGACGGACGTCCTAGAAAAATTTACTCAAATACCTCAATCATCTGCTAATTATGGGCGTATATATGATTGGTTGACCGATCACCAACTGACACCAAGAAACCTCAAGAAAACCATAACTACAAAGAGCTGTATATCAGTAAAAAGAGAAAATTATTGTAGCCACACACACACACACACACACACACATCTTCTGGTCAATCAAGGGTCATTAGTCATCACGATCACTGTATGAAATATAATTAAACTGATTATGAGCATCGTTTTTTATATATGCGCATTTTCTTGATTAAGCAGATATAATCAAGATAAAAAAACTTTTGTCAACTTTTGATTTTCCTCATGTGATTGAACATTTCTTTATATATATATATAATACAATAACTCGTGAAAAAAGAAATTAAGAGTTGCGCCGTTACTCAGAATGTTTGGAATGAAGAATCTGGAAATGGCTAGAAGATAGCAGCGAGGAAGGAACTTGAGTTTTGTAAGGCATCGAGAAGAATAAAGAGCGATATAAAGTTTAGTCCTGGCTAGCTGTCATTCGCAGATTCCCTTCTTTGCCGAACAAAAAAAGAAACTACCAATTACATAAACGAAAACGAAAGTAATAACAGCAATCAAAATGTACGTGACCTCATCATCCTCTGTGTGAAATTAAACTGCAAACATCTATATGTGTATGTGTGTGTTAATAATGATTCAGCTTCCAGAACTAATTAATAACCCTAATTAACCATCCTAATTAAGTCTATGGTCTTATCAGGGTTAGCTAATTAAGTAGCGATGATTGGGCTTTGTCGGCCACACACCGCAAACTCATGGAACAACTTGTTCCTACACGCGCACGCACTTTATTTTTGATTATATATACAAGTACATCTTAATAGATACGACTCCTGCTTTAAGCCGAGCTTATTAATTATATGATTAAGGGATCTAATCCGTGCCTAGGTGGGTTTAGATCTCTTCAGCGTGATGCGTATTCATTAGAACCACCAACGAAAAAGGTCAGAAAGAGCTACGAATTAACGTGATTTCAACTTATGCACGTATTGGATGATTTGATCTCGATCGTGAACGTACGTAGGATTTATTTCTAACTTTTATCAATTATGTTTAAAGTTATTCCATCGACATCATTTTAATAATAATCAAGTAAGAGATGGTAGAAGTTAAGATAGATGGTTAGCGTGTTTTAGAAAAAGACATGTAATACAAACATACATCCTTACCATACTCGAAGCAAGTAAATTGGTCCTCCTTGAGCATCAAGCTAAACCTTGATTATCTGCTTGTTTGAAAAAGCTTATTTACTTCCCAAAAGCACGTTCAATAGTTTTTTTTCGTAAAACGAGATAACCTCCTCCACATATATATTTGCATCGCTTTGCGTAAAAGTACTTCTCCACACGTAATTAAAAAGTTATGGTGAATAATGCAAAGTAAATCACGAAAATGTAAGCAGGGAGAGGTTAAAGTAACGAATTGGAATTGGCGAAAGAATTAATGAGCACGTGCATGTTTGAGAATCCGTTGGGAGAATAATTTTACGGATTCCGAAGTAAGTATGTGGGAGGGATTTTATCTCAATTTACGTATAACGTAGTTTGAATATGCAAATTAAACGAGCACTAATCTTTGGCGCACGACCGAATAGAAAGTGAGAGAGAATTGGTTTCAATATGTTTGGGCACCAATGATTCGCAATGATGAGAATGGTGGGATGAAATATCTCAAACATATGAATCAAACCCATCCTCTTCACGTGGACTTCTCGTGATGTAGGTGGGGGTGCGCGCGCACACACACAGAGCCCCCTTTTAATTAGTCACATAGATTGACTTTGTGACACATGTATGTGTGTGTGTGTATTCATATCATATTGCAGATAATAATATTCCCCGTGTCTAGCTAATTTGTTTTTAATTAAAAAAGAAGAAGCATATTGTTGAAGAGATTCCACCAGACTAAACAAAGCCCCCACATTGCCGGTTCTTGTACGCCCTTCAACTCATTAGCCCCTTTAGGGGAAGCATCCATGTACCCTCATATTTAAACCACCCAGGACCCACAATATCTAGATTCTATATACATATTGCCAAACTATAACCATTCTCTATTCACAATCACATCACATCCCATACCCTCCTCCTCCTCCTCCTCCTCCCTATTATAACTATTATATCCCCTCGCCACCACTTGTTCCGGTATCTCCCTCTTGTTTTATCTCTCTGTCTCTCTCTCACGCACGTGTGTATATATACCCCTCGTCCCTCGCTCTTCTCTTCACCAACCACTCAAAACCAACACCAGAGTGTCGATCATTGTTGTCTGATCACATCCACACACACATATCTGTGATCGTAGAGAGTGAGGATATATAATAAGAATGTCAGGGGTTTGGGTGTTCAAGAACGGGGTGTACCGGCTGGAGAATCCGCAGGCGGAGGCGTCGTCGGAGGGGAGGCAGGGGAAGGCGAGTGGGTCGAGGAAGAAGGTTCTGGTGTACTTGCCGACGGGCCAGGTGGTGTCCTCCTACAGCTTCCTGGAGCAGATACTCACCGGTTTGGGCTGGGAGAGGTACTACGGCGGAGATCCTGACCTGTACCAGTTCCACAAGCATTCCTCCATTGATCTTATCTCTCTCCCCAGAGACTTCTCCAGGTTCAACTCCATCTACATGTACGACATCGTCATCAAGAACCCCAATGTCTTCCATGTCCGCGACATGTGAGGATGAGTGCCCCATCTCCTCCTCCTCCTCCTCCTCCTTTCTCTTTTCTTTTTAAGCTGATGATCAGTTTCTTATGGAGTGTTTTCTCTCATGTGAGTGTGCTTTCGCTTCTACGTGAGCTTTATTACTGTCATGCATGGAAGCTTTAGTAGTTAGTAAGGGTTTGTTTGTTTGGCTTCCTTCATATCTATATATATATATATATATAGGCCTGTGGATACATGAATGAATCTGTGTATGTATATCAGGAATAAAGTATGCATTGAACGTATGGTGTTTTAAGAGCAGAAAGAAGTAGTGTTTTCTTTGGTTTGATGACTTTGGATTGTGTAATAACGTCTTTGATTCAGCGGTGTTATTAATGGGATGAATCGATACATCCTTCCTATTAATCAGTATATAACCTGGCCAGAATTTTATGGATCGTTCCCTCGCTTTTGATTCGTGAAGGCTGACTGAGTGGGAAAGTGATCAGTGGGAAGAAAGTCTTAAGAGTGTGTGTTCATGAAAGGAGAATAGGGTTTGATAACTGAAACACTCTTCCAGTACAATTTCCTGGCATTTTTATTATTACAGAGTATATGTCTTTCGCTGTGTTTTAAATTTTCGCTCCTCTCTCCTCTAAAATGGTTTGCCTCCACGGACTTGGCCATTTCTAAAAGATGAGAAAAAGGGTTAATTTTCGTCATTGGCTGATCTTGAATAAGATTGAATCATCTGCCATATCAGCATTCTATTAGAGAATGTGAGTGGATGCAGAATCCAGCTCCAAAAAAGAAATGTTCCGTACGTGCCCGTTTCTTTAATAATATAATTAATGATGATCAAGCTCGAAGCCACGAATCAAAAAGGACTTTTGGAGGCTGAGGTGGTGTAAGTTTTTAATTTTTTGGTAAGTGCAGTGGACCAATTCACAAGGCCGAATATATAATGCCCCCGTTTGTTGATTGGTGCAACAACCTTTTTCCCTTGTGACTCAGCGTAATTGCATCCTCGGGTGTTTTATCCACCCCGTATATTTTTTTTCAATCAATATAATATGATTTATTTAATACGATGATAACTCATGATCGAACAAATAATAATTCACAATAGTGATGTTTGTTTAAAATTATTAAAAAAATATTCTGGAAAATGGAGTATGCATGTAGTAAGTAAATGGGGATATATAAAGTGAAGGATTCCGGCATTCATGTTGAATCCGACTCTATTTATAGATACTCACACGTTATATGTGGATCCAAAAGTGAGATACATCAAATGCACAAGGAGAGAGAGGGTTTCACTGTCAGGGTGAGAGGGAGTTTCTATGACGGTTGAAGGAAAAACTCCCTTTTAATAATACCATAATTTTGAATAATTCAATTGCCATTTCATAAAACCGTTACTGGTGGATTTTAAATTCAATCTTTTTGAGAAAATCACATTTTACTTTCCTCAATAATTCTTATTTACGCATCCGTCCCAACATATGAATTTTGGCTCTAATCTATTAAGAGTGGTCCATGTTCCAACACAAAGTAAGAGTAGTCTTTGAGAAATGGACTAAGACGTGATTTTTCTCCGGTCAAGAAAAAAAAGACATGATTCTTCAAACAACTTAACCAACAAGTTGTGCGAGTGAGCGAGAGAATCTTGTAGCCAATCATTTGTGAACAAAGCATCGTCCCTTTCCCGCAAAGCCCTTTTTTACAAATTTCTGCTTAGCATGTTTCCTAGTCCTTTATCGCATGGGGCGGGGGGCTTCACGTGAAAGCCCACTCAGACACGTGTCGCTGTCTTCGCAGGGTATTGCCACGTCATCCCTCCCCCTGCTCTGTCGTTTTAACAGAATCCCTCCTCCATCAGATTTTAAGTTCCTGCATGCTCTGCGCTAGCTGGCATCCATTTCTTGCCCTTCCACAGAAACCAAAGAGAAATTGCATCATTACAGAGAAGCGATCAAAGATCCACGTAAGCAGTTATAGGCTCTGTTTGGAACGGTATTGTGCCTGTTTGGAAACGCGATAAAAAACTACTTTTACACAAGCCGAGGTAAATATGTGAAGGAGATTATCTCATTTTACGGAAAAACCCTATTGAACGTGCGTTTGATTTTTCCAAACGCTCCAACAAACTTGCCTTTTAAATAATCAAGGAAAAGTAACTTATACTTCTAATCCGAACAAGCCCATAATAGCTACATGCATGGAGGTTGCTCACTATGGCTCTAACTAGCACGTTACGTGTGTGTTTAGGATTCCGTCTAGAGAACGGTTTTATATATTCTAAAATTATATCTGACTAGAAATTTACACGTCTTTTTCATTATAGTTGTGTTTGGTAAGCCCGTTTTGCTAACGGATGTACTTACCGAGACAAATTTCCTCTCACATAAACTACCTCGAAATCTGTGTCCGTTTTTCCAACGGGCTATCCAAACACACCCTATATCGTCTCATAAATCTCCACTCCTCATCATCTCTTGTGTACTCATTCCTCACTTCTACACATTTACCGTTTTTAACTAATTTAATAAATAATTTATTTTGCATGGTTTAAATAATTATTATATATAAATGACAACCAGTGAATATATAGTATGCGTGTTGACATTTTGATTAAACTAACGTTGAGGGCAGAGAAGGTGGGATGTCTTCTTTTCACTTCGTGACTAAAATTTTAAACTTTCAAATTTGATACTGTAGAACACATAAAAATACAGTATGTTAATAATTTCTTATTGTTAAATTTTCATCATCTTTGGTAAGAAATGGTCTCTAATAA
>JANTPZ010005644.1:0-13176 GCA_025593235.1 Vachellia pachyceras
TTCTGATTACCAGCATTATACCCGCACTGCCCATCAGAATTCACACAGTTGTTGCACTCTTCATTATCTACATTCCATCTTAATCCAAAACCTTCCTTAATTGCATCTTCAATGCTCCTTTGCCCGGATATTACCAAACCAACGTAAGTACTCCTTATAGGAACAACAACCAGCCTGCAAATTCCTGTCAAATCAATGTTAATGGAAGATAAGATCCCGTAGTAAACAGTTTGCTTGGCACCGCTACTAGTGGAGCACTCTTTGGTAGATAACTTGACCAAGTCACCCATCGCATTAAAAGTGTTGCTGCAATCGAATAGGAAGGCCATGTATTGGAACCCATCGTCTAGCTTGAACATGGTGGAGGAATCAAAGCTGGAGTTTCTGTCTTGACCTGTACATATATTGTCCCAATAGTCATCCCTAGCCACTGTGAGGCTCTCATCATTGAAGCTGAAGCTTAAAATCCGGTAAGTGATGGAATTAAAGATCAATTTTGGAGTATTGTCCTGGCAAGCCAGTTGGAAATCAGGCTGACCACAGTAATCGGCTCTGTTATATCCCCAGAATGGGTACCCAACGTCAGTGACAATTCCACAGGTGAAGCGGCTGCTGCAGTTTCTGAAGCGTTCAGCATCGCCGGCGCCGACGACTGTTATAGTGAAAAGTAGGACGACCACAAGGAGGAGGAAGAAGAAGGAACTATATTGAGGATGATCGCAGCAAGGATTCATTTCGTGAATAAAAGAAAAGGCGGTTTGAGTGAGAGTAATGAATGGAACTGAACTGTTGGAAGATATATCGTATATGTCTCACTCAGATCACATTCGTCAGATTTGAAAAACTCAGCCTTAGAAATTAAATTTCAAGGTGGACAGAGTCATAGATAATGGACTTTCGATCAGAAGATGTGACATATTATACTTCCTTATTCTCTCTCATGTTTATTTTCTTTTATATATATATATATGTTTATAGTCTAAAAATTTAATGCATTTTTCTACTTTTACCCTTGATAAATTGTGTATCTCTCTCATCTTTAATTTTCTCACCTTCATTCCATATGATCCTTTTCCAACCCGTTATCTTCATAAATAAAATTACTTTTAAAGAAAAATTTATATATCTTATATTTAAATAATTTTAACCACTAAGTTTATTTCACGGCAATTTAGTAGTTGTTATTTTTAACAAAAAAAAATAAGAAAAGTGAGTATCAAATGGCAGAAAAATAGATGTGAAAATGGAGCGATTACGTGTAGGAATAAGAATAGCGACTCAATTTTCTTGCAGGACTTTTAATTGCTTGGGGTGGTGGCTAAGACTAATTCATTGACTTTTCTTTATAATGCTATTTCACGAATGAGGGATAAAGACTTGTAATATCCCAGAATTATCCTTGACAAATGGCTAAATTCTTAAGAAGTTTGAAGAGATTATTTTATAATTAAGTTTCAATTGGTACTCTATCACTAAGAAGTATTAATGGTTCAATGGCATGGTTGGGACCAAATACTATCTTTTCTCTAACCACTAGCCACGAAGCTTCCGATGATGAGAGATTTTTTTTTGTCACGAAGCCAATTAGGTCATTTCACAGAAAAAATCTTAATTTTAGAATGATTTTTTAAGTACTTCATAAAAATTATGTAATTTTGAAAGACCATTTCAGAATTCTCATATTGTTATTTCTTTATCCCTTGTTAGCACTTATAAAGTCAAAACTTTGGAAATCAAGAAACGTATCAATAGCATGGGTATTAGGACATATACCAACAACGGTTGTGACACACAAATGAATGAAACTAAAAAATCATAAATGTAAATAAGGCAGATTAGTGATTATAAATTTAAACAAAAGGTATAGGCAAGGGCTTTTGGGTAAACAAAAGATTAGTGGTTATTTGCATACATGATTGTAGTGTAAATGACTTTTGTTTTAAATATAAGATCTTATTTATAATGTAAATTACATAACAAATATATTAATCACTTAGTTCATTAATTAATTCTCTGAATGTGAGACTTTACAGGAATGATATAAAACTTGGTGGCCAGGATGACTCTCTTTGACAAATGTTTGGTACTATGAAAAAAGCAGTCAATTTCAAATTTCACACTTTCTATGGAGAAATTTTAACAGAGACAGATTGCATAAACTGAGAGCTGAATCGAGTTGATAAATAAAAAATTAAACCTTATTTAAACCATCGATATTTTATTATTTTTAATGGCTCATGAATTAAACCATTACTTTTATCATTACTTAGTCAGAAAAAATTAATTTATTATGTTTATGACTCTATTGTTTAATTTAAATAGGATTGGATTATTAAATTTTTAATTTGGAATAGAGTAATAATATTTATATCTTCTAGATTAAATCTCCTGAGAGTTAGGTTAATGAAGCAGCAGGTTAGGTACACGTCCCTATTCTATTAACGCTAACCATATTAATTTTGAATCGTTCTCTACGTTGAATTACTGATTATTTATTTTTATGTTCGGCAAAAAAAAGATTATTTATTTTTATGGTTAAAGCCTAATCACCCTTTATTTAAATTCTTTGTGGACAGGGGGGGTGTATTGTAGTTAAAAGGAAATAGAAATTAACTGTGAAAGATGGAAAAAGAGATTTTATGTAGCTATGTACAGAACCATCTATGGTTCAGTTTGCATTAGAGTATAATCACGCATCCTGAATCGGAACTCCTCTTATGTATTTTTCTCTGTAAATTACTTTGAAAAGTAGTTGTTACCGTCACTATTTATTGCTTTGCATAACGAAAGATATATTACTCAAATTACATGCAGAAGGCATTTTATCAGTTTCGTTGAAATCCATGGGCTTATTTGGCATTCCGTTTGGAAAAGTTAAAAGTGTGTTTAGCAGTGTTTTTCTATAAAACGACACAATTTCATCCGCATATTTACCTCGATTTACGTAAAAGTATTTCTCCACCGCATTCCCAAACAGACCAATAACGTAAGCCGTTTATTCTCAAAAACTACTCTCCTGTATATGGGGAGAGAATTTGAGAGGATAAAAGATTACCAATGTCACAATATTCACAAGAAAAGGAGCCGTCATAGCAATTTAGATGTTATGAATCTAAAGGCTTTATTAAGATCAAGACATATATATAAATTAGAGAGTTTTTATAGAAAGAAGTATTTACATATGAGGGAGGTCAGACGGGTGACGTCGACCCGGCTAGAGGTTAAGAAACCTCGTGACGCCTAAACGGCGTTGTTTTGCTGTTCATTTCAAAAAAAAAAAATTGAAACAGTGTGTTTCATAAATGTGAAGACTGGGATATTTAAAAAGATATTGGGCCTCTTACTCGGTCCATCAGAATAAAAAGAGAAAGCAAATTGGGCCACCTTTTAGCCCAACAACATTAGCTTTAATGTTTTGGGCTAGACTTAAGAAAAACAAGCGCAAAAAAAACAGAGAAAACAAAAGAAAACAGAAGGAAAGGCCCACTGACTCGTGAAACCCTCCTGGGGACTGACAAACAAGGAAAGGATCAAGAGGAAAATGTTTCAAAGTAAGGTTCATTTGATCTTGAAACTATACAAGAAGTGCAAATGGAAGAAAATTTGAAAGATGAACATCAAATAAGAACTGAATATTCAATATCTTGAGAAAGTGAATGATCAAATCATAAACAGGTAAGATTTGATCATAGGGTTCTGCAATAAATAAATCCCCTAAAATTAGAACATTGGTTCAAGGTGATATTAAAAAAAAGATGTACCTCAGGTACAAAATAAGCATCCCTTTCATGTGAAGAAAATGTAAATTAAGACCCGTCTAACCTCCAACATTTGAAATGATCAAAGACTTGAGCGCAAATGATAACATTGTTTCTATAAAGAATCAAAGATACATTGCATAAGACATTTGAAATATTTCTATAAGGAGATAGAAAGTTTTAAGAAATTGTTGAGAAAATATAGAATTACTTCTTTCATGTTGTTTAGGAATATCAGATTCCTACTAAATTTTGTCAAACAATGGTTATTGAGAATCTGTTAAATTTAGGTTTGAAAAGGATAAATTCTAAACCATTAAAATATTTGTTTGACTGAAATTAAAAATGACAAAATCAAATAAACTGAGAATTTGATGAAACAAATATATGGTCTTAATTCTTAAATGATAAGACATTGTGAAAATAATAAAATGAGATACATAAAGAAGTGAATGTCAAATACTCTTTCTGAGTGTGAACTCTTAGATGTTGAGTCTTTTAAAAGTGTTATATGCTCTAAGTGGGAGCTAATTTCATACGTTCTAAGTGAAAACTTATAGAAAAGAAATTTTTTGAAAGTCATAATTGAGCATTTTATTTGTGATAATTGTATAAATGTCTTGATAGATAATAGAAGCATTGTTGGAATTTGTGTGATGGGAGTTAGAAATATATTCTCCTGATCGTGGACCCATTGATATTATTATTTTTCTGGTCAAGAATAATACAAGTACATGGCATTGTATACTACAATGTGCTATATATCGAATATGTTCTCGATTAACATCAAATCCGAACAACCCTATATGTGGATGATTTTAGAAATTAAGCCAAGAATGACTACAAAGAACAAGAATGCAATAAATAAATTTAATAAGGACAATAGAGATATCTGGCATTGCAAGATCTCATGAGTAAATGGAGAATGTTGTCAAACCATTGATCAAGGGTCATGACAGTGTAAAAGTTGAGGAGTCAACTCAACATAACAAAAATTATGAGACCCACACGGCCAAAAGATGAAAACGACCCAAGCATATATTACCTTAAAAAGTGCTATTACAAATAAATACTAAATAAATATGAAAAGAAATCCAACAACATTGGCCATGTTATACGCACTGAAAGAGAATTAGGAGGTATCTTCAGTACAGTATGTATAGGGTAAACAATTGAGTTTAAAGATCTCCTATTATGCAACATCTATATGAGATTACCAACATGTCAAGGGAATAGCAAGAAATTGATCATCTATATTGAAATGAACAAGTGTAAGTTGTTCATCGAGACACTCTTTTCAATTGGGAGCTCATGAAATCAATTTAGCTCACAATAATGTATGAAAGTATTTGTAGCTTGGAAATGAACGTACAAAGCATTATAGATTCTTTGGACGGAGAGTTTTCACTTAGGGAGAAGGTCTTTTACATTTTCACACTATAAGCCAAAATTCAAGAAGGCAATACGCTCTTTAAAAAGAGTACACAGAAAGGTAAGAAGAATAAGGATAACCTAAGCGAGATTAAAGTTCTTACTTCCAAAAGAATTAACTATTTTGTGAAGGATTAACCTATGCAAATGAGTGTTTTGAAGCTCAAGCTCCATAAACAATGAGAATATGGATCAGGAATCATTTATATAGAACAGTCAGTTGTCAAATTAAAGCAAGAGGCTTTATAAAGGCAATGACAAAATGATCAAGGTTAAAGATCTTTAGAACCTATAAGTTCACTACAAATTGTAAACAACTTAAACTCTTCATGTGTTTCATACTGATTTTGATAGAATTTATTCCTAATCCCATATCATTTAGAACATGGATTCTAGATGAACTTTCATTATGTTATGATAGACATGACACAATTGGCACAATTTGTCTTTTAAGAAAGTTCTTTATTCAAGATATTGTTGATAATTTATGAGTGCTTAATAGCTTTACTGCTTCTTCTAATTCAAGTTTTGACTTGATTATATATCATGCTAGACAGGACATATTAGTTACAATTAAAACTTACATAATAATGAATTTCAAGTGTAATATCCATTGATGAAATGTCCTTAATTAAGAATTGTTTAGCAAGTAAAGCAACAAGAAAAGTTTTCATTTAGTAAAGGAACTTAAGCCGAGAAAATATTATAGCCCATTCTTTTATAGATGGTCATTAAATTGTATGGGGAAAATAGAAATTAAAGCTTTATTCTTTTTGTTAAGAATCATTCATGATATAATCATGTTTACTTGATCTCATATAAATATGAGGCTCAAATGCTTTACATAGTAACATGAATGAGATGGAAAATCAATTAAGTATCAATTGACTGATCCAAAACATGAGTATCTATCTAATGGATGAAGCTAGCCCTATGAAGAGACATAGTTAGATAGTTATCTATTTGATGCACACTACCAGAAAATGGATTTGCTGAGAGGCATCATAAAACACTAGTAAATATGGTTATGTATATGATGACTCATCAAACTAACTCACCAAATGTAAGTGGGAGAGTATTATTAAGTGTCCATCTTTGGTGGATTAGTTCACGTATTTCGTTCTATCAAGTTGTGTATAACTTTGAATTTAACCATGTGCCTTCAAAAGTTGTTCACTTCTTTCCACACCATATGAATTGTGATTTAAACTTCTCCACAAATCTAATAGTAGACCAAAAGAGTCTGTTGTGCATTCTTATAGTGATACTAAGTGGGAGCTTATCATGGTGAAGTTTTCTTGAGTGAAAATGGGTACCATGTTAGTTATTGATAATTTTCCAAACAATGGTCAAACTTATTGTATTGTATCTCATTATGAGACATATCAATAAGATAAAACAGAATAATACAAAGATGTTTAATTGTCTTTGTAAGTGGGGGGCTTATAAAGAAAAAAATAATAGGTTTAGATTGTGACTAAGAAGAATTAAAAGGTATCATGTTAGTTATGGATGATTTTCCAAACAATGGTCAAACTGATTGTACCATATCTCTTTATGAGACATATAAACAAGATAAGACAAAACAACGCAGAGAAGAAAAACAATAGGCTCAATAAAAAGTAACAGAGAAAAATGTTTATGATAAATGGTATCATATACATTGCATTCACTTGATACTGAGAAAGAATGGAAGCAAGCCATGGGAAAGAGAATTGATTCTTTAAAAATAAAGCAAAGTCGAAAATCAGTTAATCTATTACAAGGCCATAAGTTCATTGGGAGCAAGTAAATTCTCAAGATTGAGAGAAAAGTAACAGATCAATTGGCAATCATAAAACTAAATAAGTTATAATGGGGTATACAAATAGGACGTATAAACTAAGAAGATATTGTATGCTCAAAATTAAAATTCTTTTGGCAATAGTTAACCATTGGATATAGGTTTACATTTAGTACATGTAAAACCTTTACTTTGAGTAGTGATCAGAACGAAGAAATCTACATACAATAAATTTTGTTTTTCACTAAATGTGATGTTTGAGGTTTCACATAGTAGTAACCTCACATATTAGTGCAAATGCCTTTTTATATACTGAAGCAATCATCCAAATAATAGTATTTGATGTTATATATAAGAATTAACATTATGTGGTTTTCAAATTAGTTATAGAAAACCATTATAAAGCAGTTTGTGAAATTATCCATTTATATAGATGGTACTATTGGTTGAAAATAATTTGATTTAATAATGCATATTAACGAATGACAGTAAGGACATGGGTGAGGCACTGTATAATTTTGGAGTTGGAATCTAAATATATGGCCCAAGAAGAATCATGCCCTTATCGCCAGAGAATCATGTTAAGAAAGTGACTTAAGTGGTTCACTATAAGTTAATGTGATTCAATGAATACCATAGTATCAAGAATAAGTTTGATCTTGATACTTATCCCTAAACTAAATAAACACAAAAGAAAATGGAAGAGTTTCTATACAAATGTTGTTTGTAGTCTTATGTATACAATGATGTGTATAAGACCATATATCCTTTTTGCAGCAAGACTTGCTAATTGGTGATAATCCAAACCATTGTGAGAGACATTAGATCGATTCACAGAAAGTCTTGAGATAACTTTAAAGCATACTAATTATGCAAGTTCAAAGCATTTACTATAGTAGTAAAAATGTCTATGTATCTAGAAAACATCTTGATTTTAATAATTAGATTTCAAATCAAATGTTAATGATTGTGAAAGCGTTGCATCCATTTGACTAAAAAAAGACCCTAAGTATCATTGATAGAAAGATATAGAGATATAATTATGTGAGAGATATTGTAGCATATAAAGTTGTTATTGAACATGTTCATATGCAAAGTCCCCTAATAAAGCCTAAAGCCAAGGATGTCTATGAAAAAAATGTTGAGTCCCTTGGTAAGCATAGGATATAAAGTAATGGATAATTCAATATAACTTCACATGAGTATGTAAGTATACGATGTCTAGTATATTGTACAAGTAGATGAGGTTGGTTTTCTCATATGAATGACTGCCTTTGACAATCAGAAGAAGCGCGCAAAGATCCATTACGATAAATATGATAGAGAAGAAGTATAAATTAAATGTTGCTTTAACTGAAAAGTGAAGTAAGTTGATATAAGATCCATTATGATAAATATGAATTGAATCTTGTAAACCCACATCTATAATGCCTGCAGCCAAACAACAAATTTTTCAAAATTGACGTCATTCAATGAGTAAAGCTGAAGAATTTGAGATTAGATACTGTGAGTACCTATACTCAAGTTTGTATGGTGTTAATAAGAAAAATCGACATACACTCTTATAGTGTAAGAGTAACAATGTAGAATGCAATTCATACAACATGTGCTTAAAAACAACAAATGAGAAGTAAGTGAATAGATCCCTGCTTCATTGTTGTGTGAGTCCTAGAAAGTGTCAATCCTTTCATTGATGTCCTTTGACTTTGACAATGTCAATGAGGTATGTTTCAATGCCTACTACTTTAGCATACATCCTATGGTCATGATATATATGATCTAAATTAAAGGTGTTATACTAGGAAAGCGGTTGATTCATATTAAAGTGACAACTGGGAGAAATGAAGGTTACATAAAATATACGCACTTGTGCTAGTGTTTGTGACTGGTCCCTTACGATATTACTTTATTAATTTAATAAGTGTGAACAATAAGTATATGAGAAAGTCAATCTGAGTTTTATATGGACTCAAGGGGAGTCATTAGATTGATTGTGACAAAAGTATATATTGGTAAATCTATGACATCAAAAGTACTATATAGTAACATAATCAAATTGCACTAAAGGGTTGTTTCATGTTGGTCTCTACAAAAGGGATTTTTAGTGTGAAAACCCAAAATAAAAGTGTCATGGCCATCGATCATGATAAAGCATTTAGTATGAAAGAAGGAAAGAAGAGAAAAGAGATTGGATCATCATTGGTGAATAAAAGCCCAAATCCATTTGAATTGGGGCAGAAATACAAATAGAGAAATACAGGGTCAATAGAGGTAATTTACCCTCTATGTATTTGAATTTCAAATTCTAGTAACTTTCCCTACGTATTATATGGGAAGTGGGAATCAGTTTCTAAATGCACGTGAAAGAAATAATTCCCCGATAGAATTCTCTTTAGTTTTACACTATGTACTCTCTCTTTTCCTCTCTTCAGTACTTTTGTTGTGTAACGTAATTAGAGTTTATATTAATACTTCGATTTTCATATAAGTATACTCATTGAATCAAACGGTACATTTGAAATCCTTAATTTCTCTTTTTCAACAAAATCACAGACAATATAGCACAAAAGCTAAATTAAATCATTCTATAATCATTGAGAATCTATTTACTGTATTTCTTAACAATATCACTTCATTTCTAGGCCCAGTACGATTGTTAGATTATGATCCTATACCTATACAGTACAATAAAAGTATATAGAAGGCAAAAAAAAAGGTTATGAAGATCACATCAATAATTAACTGGGGTCATTGACAAGGCCATCATGTATATTTTTCTCCAACACTTCAGAACAAATCTGCCCCATAGTGCGATAGAAAGACAAGAGGTCCGATAATTGCTCCACAGACATTTTGGCCATAACTTTTCTTGCCAATTTCTCTCTCTCCTCATCCATCTTCAATCTCTCTATGTATGACCCTCCATTCCTTACTGTTGCTCCCATCTGCTTCAACCTTTTCTCTTGCTGCACACTCAATGCTGTGTTTGACTACAGAAACGCAGAAAAATGACCAAAATTTCATCATGCTTTAGTGACAAGGAATCAAAAAGTACGAATTAAAACTTATTTGGTCTTTGAGTAGTACCTGTAAAATCAGCACACAAACATAATAGAGCTAAGTTCTTAAGATTTAAGGTTCAATCCACTCTGGATTCCTATACTTTTAATGAGTTTTGATCTTGATCCGTACATATAATATCATATCAATTATAATAAACTATCCACATTAGTCTACTTAACGGTTTAAATGACATAACAGAAAAGTCGTTAAACTGATATATAAGTTCTTATAAAATTATAGGATCAACATTTGGAACTATGTAATGCGTATGAACGAAAAATAAAGAAACAATACGGGGACCAAAATCAAAACTCATTGAAAATATCAGTTTCATTAAGATGTCCAATTTGAATCTGTAAATTGAGTACCTGAAGAAATTCTGCACCAGCTTCAAGTTCAGAATCGTTGAAGGGATGCATTCCCCGGCCCGCATCGTAAAGACTTTTGGCCATTGAAAAGCTTCTCACTATGATTTTCCTTTTGTCTTCCATTTCCTTGTTCAGCTTTAGAGGCTTCTCAATATTGGACGTTGCAGTATTCAGCTTCTTCTGATATGCTATCACCGCCTTCACAAATTCCTGCACATGCATATAGTTCAATTTCCCGTTAGATTCATTGCTATGATTAATTCAACTTATCCACATAGAATATAAATTTCTTAGAAAACAAACCGAAATTAAGATTTAACTAATTAAGGTACCTTGTAAGCAAAGGGACATCCTGGGTAATCAAAATCATCAGAATCTGGCTTCCTCATCCTCTCCGGATGAAACTGCAATCCCATGATGAACTTCCCCTCTTCAGGATTATAAGCATCTGGGTCATAAAACCCTTCAATCAAACCGTCTGGTGCAAAAGCCATTGGAACAAATCTTTGAGCCAATCTCTGAACTCCTTGATGATGATAACTATTAACCCTAATCTTCATCATTTCTCCACCTTGTTCCTCCTCCAATGACTCCTTAAACCATTGATGCAGTGGTGTATTCTCCACCACCTTCACCTCATGCCTGTGACCATCATAATTATCATAGTTCATATGCATCACCCTCTGGTTTTCAGGGCACTTGATTGATACTTCCTTCTCTATGTCCTGATATAGAGTACCCCCACAAGCAACATTTAAAACCTGTGAGCCCCTACAGATTCCCAGATAGGGTATATTCCTTTCAAGGCATAGCTTAGCGAGGCGTAATTCAATTGAGTCTTTCTCTTTATCAAGGGAGGCATCACTGGCATGAAGCTTCCTGATTTCTTCTAGCTCCTCTTGTGACAGACCTGAGGCCTCTGATCTATACAGAGAAGGATCTATATCTTCTCCTTCACACAGAAGGACGCCATGGATTGGCTCGAAGTTGTCTAATAGCATGTGAACCCCAGCAACACGAGGCACAATAACTGGTACTGCTCCATAACCGACTATAAGATCTAGATGATATTCCCCTGGGAGAAGGAAAAAAGAAAACCCCACAAAAAAAAAAAAAAAAAACTCAATCTACATATATAAACTCTGCGACAATGCATGGTCGAAAAGTCAAATCTACATAACTTACCGACGAAATCGACGAACTTGTTCTTGCGAACGGTTCGCCGAGAGACGATTAGAACACGAGGGAGAATAACGGAGAGATCGGAGGACATTGTGATTGATCGATGAAGCCTTGTGAATGAAAATGAGAATGGAGATCGATAGGTTTGAAGAACGTAAAAAGCTAGATAATACGTTGGGAGGTAATTGGAATGCGATACTGCAAGAGATCACGAGTTAAGGAGTATATATAGATCGAAAGAGTGTGAATATTGGCATTACAGAGATGTAAACAAGGCATTTACGACGTCGTATCAGGATTGAAGGATTAGGTTCATTTCACCTACCGACTTGAATGGAAAATTTGTTTATAGATTTGAACTTTGTGTAGCTTTTATATTGATATGGATAGACACTACCTATATATATTTAATTTAATGTTTAATTTTAATCTATTTTATTGCATTAACGAATTCCACGTGTGAATATGCTTAGGTGGAGGTTTCTCGGTCACTTCCTAACCATTTTCTATTTTTTTTATAAATAAAAATTTTAATTGAATTGTGTCACAAAAGCTCGTCAAGATCGTACCTACATATTACTCATGAACTAGTTTTTCATATCTACAACATCATTTGGATTCACGATGTTGTAGGTTATAAGCTAGCTCATTATCAACTAATTATTGGCCCAATTATTATTTAATTACAAGATTAATTTGAATTCAAGTTTTGTGAAGATTTAAATATGGCAAGAACTTTAGTTATTAATTGTTGTGATCATGAACAATAAAAAAAATTGGCTATATCGATATCAGACTTAATTAAAATAAGTTGGATCATGAAAGAGCGAAAATTTGGAATATTGGTCAAAGTAATAATGGGTGTGTGTGTGGAACGCTTATCCATTTTTGCTTTGTCATCAAAAGTTTGACTAGAGAGAGTCAACAAAATAAGATAAAATATTATAAAGACTAAGATGATTTTGTTTTGGTACGTGTTTGATTTAGTTTAATGCATGCTGTGTATATACTATATATATATATATATATATATCTTCTTCCCTTAAACTAGGGTTATATGTATATATAGATAAGCATCTTCAACATGTCATCACTGCCTACGCAATAAGCTGATCCATTCTGTGTAAGAAAAGAAGAATATGAGTTGGTCACTAATTATTATACATAACCATATATGATGTTCTAATATGGATCACATTTGAGATGCTTAAGGTAAGAACCAATCAATTTTATTCTGAAATATTAAGGAAGCTAAATATATTTTCTAAAAGTATTCATCTATTTGTTTAATTAGATTATTTTAGTTTATAAATCTGTAAATTAATTTGAAGAAATATGATAAATATAAATAATTTAAACTAATGTGGTTAACTTTCTTGATCTCCTTAAAAAGTTAACAACTCTTATATTAAGGATCGGGGTATAATATTACTTAGTTTCCAAATATTATTCACACCAAAATATGTCAATATATAGTACATACGGTGGTAAAGAAAGTTTAGAAATTGCACAACAACAACAATAATAATAATAATAATACAAATATATCAATAAAAATTGTAAATGACCTGACATACTTTAAATTCGCAAT
>JANTPZ010005645.1:0-36407 GCA_025593235.1 Vachellia pachyceras
AAGAAAAAAGTAGGAAAGATGAAACATGAAAAAGTAGAAAAAAAAGGAAAAAGTAGGAAAGAGAAAACCTAGGTTTCAAACCGAGGTTTTGTATCTAAAATAGCTTTTGGGGAAAAAAATTTTGCTTGAATAAAACCTCAATTTTGAGGTAAAACCTAAGTTTTGAAACCAAATATAGGTTTTAGAATGAGTTTCTAAACAAACTCCCAGTTGGGTTGATCGAGCTGAATTTTATTTCTCTCTCATTGCTGAACTTAAAAAGAAAAAATATTTTGCGGCCTATAAATATGTTTTCTTCTCAATGGCCTAGGCCAATTATTTTCTAAGGATTTCTCATACAAGAAGCTCTACACAACAGTTCAATAATTACCATGTAAAAATTTACAACATCTGGTCATTTATCAAATGCATATAGATTCCAAGATCTAAGTATAGAGAAAATATTTAAATCCCGACACCTTAATTTATTATTCACGTCTTATTTGACAATCAAAATTTTGAAAAGTTTTATTCAATCGTCACATTATTCTTAACTGTGTTATTTCATAAATATGAAACTTGCAGGACTGTATTGTATGCAACGGTTCAACGGTCAAAGGATCAGAAAAACTCACAGGCACCTTTTTAGCCAAAGCACTTTTTAACTCACTAAGTGCACTATAGAATAGGCAAACAATCATCAAACATAAAATGAGAATTATCCAGAGGTTCTAATTAAGAGAATTAACCATAAAATAGTCTCAAAGATTCAAAAAATTACCATGAGATCCTAGGAGTAGCTGCTGAAGTTGTTAATGACGGCTGCTGAGATTGTTAATGACAACCTCAGTAACTACTTCTGGGATCTCATATTAATTTTTTGAATCTTTGAGATAATTTTATGGTTAATTTTTTTGTTTGGGACCTCTGAGTAATTTTTCCAAACATAAAGAATGCTATTCGTTTTTCAAACTCTACATAACACACGAGACACATATTATTCAATACTTACTATAGGTTAAAACTATTATTAAAAAATGATATAAAGTAACATACATAAAGTGCGTCACGTAATTAAATAAGTCTTTAACCGTAAAAAAAATATTGTTACCTTAGAAATTATTTTCAAACGAATGGGTTTTGATTTGGAGATTAATAGATCAAATAAGCATATATATTTTTGTTAAATACATGTTTGAGAAAAAAGGGACTGCAGCACCAGAGCACCTCACAATGCCACAATTAACAAAGAAACTCATATCACCACAACGAAAAAAAGAAAAGAAACGAAATCTGAGCCATTATGATCATAAAAATGGTGATAGAATTCGTCAAAGCATTTTAAGAAGTAAAATATATTAAATCGCATATAATTATTTAACAGGAAGCTTTCCACTATCAAATTATATATATATATAGTCTAAATTAGTATTTTGATGATGATGTAGATCAGTTTTATGTCTATGACTGCAATTCATTGTGTTCATATTCTTGTCCAAACAAATAACTAGTTATTTTCTTACTTGAATAATCATTTACAAGTTGTTGTACGTTATTCTCAAGTTCCAACAGATTAAAGAGAAGTCCCTATGATCTCCATAATTAAATGTGACTTGAATATTAGAAAAAAAGGACAAATAAAATTAAGGCATGAAATAAAGCTTATAGCTGCTGGACAACGGCCAATTGATTTATTTTTCATTTACCACTTATGAATGTCGGAGTTCTAAATCTAGTTTTTATGATTAATAAATACGTATCTCATTCTGTATATTTTGAGGTAAGCCAATCAAACAATAATACCACTAATTTTGAGGAAATTCCATCTTGGTTGTTTCTTTAATCTTTATAATATCAAATGAAGTGATATATATATTCTTCACAGGGTGAAGGTGGATCCATCACCTAAAGTATTTTTACATGTATATTAAGTACCATAAAATATTTTTTAGGTGTCTCTAACAACATCTTAAAGTATTTTTTTTATTGCAAATTATACATTTAATAATTTAGGGTGTTTGATGCACTTTAACTATTTTTTGAAATTTATACTTTTGTGGTCTATTTATTAGGTAAAGGGAGAAGAAATTTTTTGGTCATATATATTTGTAAGTCACATTATTAAATTTTATACATAAATGTACAATTTTATTATTCATTTATATTATTGTGTGAAATTTGTTTAAATGAGGTATAATGTATAATGAATAGAGATAAAATGCAAAATTTGTTAAATTTTAAGGTAAAATTGACGAAATTCAACATTTTCTTTTTCTTTATGAAAAACATGTAAGAAGTGGCTTATAAATATGGTGAGTAATTTGGTTGTGCCCATATGTTACATGGGTGGTGGAAATATCAAATTCTAAAGAGCTTTATAAATGTGGCATCCCTCCTTCTCCATCTCCATCTTCATCATCTCATCAAAACACAAATCTTAAAATATTATCAGACACTCAGAATCATAAAGCCATTATGTCTACACCACCACCACCATCATCTTTCTCCTTCTCCTTTGCTCGCATTTTTCTCTCCCTTCTCTTTCTCTCCTTCAATTCAGGTTCCTCATAGTCATGTAATTCATTCTTATTCATTTCTCAACACTCAACTTTCTGCTGCTTCATTATCTTTCTTTATCTTCCAATATTATTGACTGATATTATTACACATTAACTTATTTGCAGGTGGCATCAAGGGAACAACAGTAAATGCTAAGGTAATATAATCAAACACAGAGTTAAGTACCATACTAAATATGTAGCATTATGTTAAATCCATGCATGATCTTGCAAATTTCTATTAATTAAGAATTAAGATGTTTAAGACCTGAAGTGTGCGTGTGGTGTGTATAGATAAGTTGGTGTGTGGCTAAGCCATCTTTAAGTGAAGAAGAACTGCAAGCAGATTTCGATTACGCTTGTTCCCAACCCCATGTGAACTGTAGCAATCTAGGTTCCTGCTCTTATCCAGATCCAAAGGCTCATCTTGCCTCCTTCGCCATGAATCAATACTATCAAAACAATGGAAAACAACCTCACAACTGTGTCTTCAAACACACTGCTCTTATTTCCTCATCCGATCCCAGTACGTAACTAAACCGTATACTTTTCAACCCTAATTATTATGTGCCAAGTCCCAAACAGGGTGCTTACCTTGAATAAGGAGTATTATAAGCCCCTGAATTCCACAGCTCTAATAGTTAGCTTTTCGCGGCATAGTTCTATTAGGATTCGTTACAAATTATTGATATTGATAATTAATATGATTTTGACTTGAACTAATGTCTTTTTATTTTGTAGGCTACTCTATAACCTGCACTTATCCTGGTGGTGAGTTTTATCATATATACAGGCCTCTCTTACTTTTGTATATTGATTACATGTCTCTTATATATATACACTATATCAACATGCATTTAGTTACTTGGAAAATTAAACTTGATCTTGGCAATGTAACAATCTTCAAGCATTCATGCTGATTAAAACAATTAATTGTCTGCCATTTGAATCATGAAAAGATTGTGGTGCCACCTGGCCAAACCGATAATAAATCTATTAATCATACAGTACTCCAGATCCAAGATGAATCATGTTGTTACACACACATCATATTTAAGTCTTCAGAATGAGAGCATTAACTTAAAATCTAGTATACTCTTATTGTGTTTGCAGATGAAGCTCAAATGCCACCAGAAAAATTAATTAAGCAAAAGGATTTCTTAATTGACACCTCTAAGTTAACACTATGAAATTAATTAAAGCCTTACGTACGTATATCAGCTTAATTATAATGAAGTTATCATCATGTATACATATATGTATATATATTGCAGAAAACATGGTGTGTGGCAAAGCCAGCAACAGACGAGAGTGTTTTGAACGACATAATCAACAAGATTTGTTCGAGAATAGATTGTAGTGTTCTAAAGCCAGGCAGTCCATGTTACATTGCCAAAAATCTCTGGAAACAGGCTTTGGTGGCCATGAATTTGTTTTTCGTCAATGCCTCAGATCTAAAGTGTGACTTCCAAAATGCTGGCCTTCTTGTTATCTTTGACCCAAGTACGTAATTTGATTAAGTCAGATAAATTTCAATCTCACACACACAAACACACTTAGACGACGAACATGTTATATATTTATTTATGCAATGGATTATCGATCAGGAGACCAAATATGATTTCATCTGTACAACTTATTTCATTTCAGGTTTTGGATCTTGCAACATGCGTGGGATTGAGAAGCATTAAAACTACAAAGATTTGGAAATGGAATAATAGTATATCCAGGAATGTGTGACTGGAGGGATTCGAATGATTATCTATTGTATTCATGAAAAACATAATTAAGCTTAAAAATAATAAAATCTTTGAAGTTTGTGGAGAACTTGTCGATTTGATTCTGTATTTCGATTTCTGATTAATTATATTTGATCTCTGTGCTAATCTAACTTAATTATGGTGTTTACGAAAGGTGATGTATTCTTCCAACCCATTAATTTCAAACCGTCCAAATCTGATCTTCAGAGATAAGTATAAACTAATTAAACTTATTCAGTATATATAATTAGAGTTAAAAAGTATATATGAATTAATTATTAGGTGACTTGAAAAATCAAAATGAAACTGAGAATAAATAGTGCTTCAAAATGAGCCGATAAATTATATGCCAAAAAAGTTTTTATGATCAGCAAGATTAATTAATCCATTTTATAATATATGGATAAATTAAAATCACTACCAAAAAATGCCATTTAGCGATAGAAAATTCATCACTGTGCCTATTTTCTATCGCTAAAACGAGGGTTTCTAATATTTTTCGTCATTAAATGGAAATTTTCTTATGGAAAATAGTCATTTAATGATTGATTTTTTTTAATCGCTAAATGACATTTTTCTGGTAGTAGTGAATTGGACGGCTTAATTTTCATGTCCAATATATATGCATCTTGAGCAGTAAGAAAACATATTCAATTAATTTGTATAGATTTGTTAAATGGCCAAATTAGGACTATTTTCAAAATAATATATATATATATATATATATTTTATTCTCATACGGTGAAAAAATTGGAAACTGTAAAGTTGTGATAGTTATCCAAAGTAAACTTTCCCAAGAAAAAGAAATGAGTGACAAAAAGAGTGCCACTCTTGCGTTCATTCCAATTCTGACGTGGGGGCAACGTGTCATACTCTTAAACGCTGTCAAAAATATATAATAGGATGGTAATCATAATTATAATTAAATAAAAATTTAAAATATAAATTAAAGGTACTTGTAAAGTAAATCTATTATTTTTTTAATATATTATATTTACCCTAAAAATAAGTATTTTTTGTATAAATTATCCAATTTAACGTATTAAGAAAATAATTATGAAATGTGAACAAAATTTTGAAAGCTTCTTGTACATTTATGACAAGCATTTTTAAAGATATATTTGATATATCACAAATCTTTTCATTATTATTCCTTAATTGTTAATCAATACCAATATGAAGTGATACAATGAACTTTGTTCCTATTGGGTAAGGGAATAATTGTCAAATATTCATTTTTATTACTAATACTAAAGAAGAAAGATTTTGAATAAAATGAGGTAAATGTACAATTTTACTAACAAATTATGGGCCGGAACATCCATCACAATTAAATTTTTAAGGTTATAAATTAGTAATAATCAATTAATAAGTATGTAAATTTCACAACGCCGTTAACACTCCAACATCTATTTGTCATATTTTACTATTTTTTAGGTCTAGTGTTTTGTTTTAGGATCATTAAGATAATCAAAACTACTTCTTTTTTTTACTTAACTCCATTCATAAAAGTTACTTTAAATAATTTTATCTTTTTAATGGTAACTGAAACGACTCATTTTTTTAAATAAAAGGAGTATTTTTTTATAAAAGAAAAAAAGAGTTGTTTTGATTACATTAGAAAGATAAAATTATTTAGAGAAATCTTTATAAAAAAACTTAGTAAAAATGAATAGTTTTGATTATCTAAATAATATCAAAATGAAGTCTTAGACCTTAATAATTAAATATGCTAGTTGGTTAACAAGGTTAATGCTGTTGCTAAATTTACACATTTATTAATTAATTGTTACTAAATTTACTTCTTTAAAAAGTTAATTATATTGGGTACTTCTAACAACAATTTAGCTGTTAAATTTACACCTTTACTTGATAAAAATTTTGGGCTAATGAGAGATTTATAAAGATATGTGTGTTTGAATCAATGTACGCAATGAACTCGCCACTTCTCACGAATGTTTTTGGTCAAATACATTAATTACACAGCTACTAGCCTACTACCATTATGTTTATACATTGAATGGAAAAATCATTGTACTTAAGTTGGGTTTTATATTTTTAACAAAAAACATTAGATTTTTATCAAATGTATATTTTTAAAACCAATGAATGTCAGAGGCTGTCTTCTACTTGGAATTGTTAATAGAATTTATGATAAATGACAAAAACATAATTAAATGAGAAATACTGGTTTTCAATTTAAAAGTTTATTTCTTTTCTTCTTGGTCGTGACAAACTTTCTCTGTTCGTATTAATTAAAAGAAACCACACTCTAATGACCAGTCACATTATTCAACTCTTCACTACACACAAGCAGACATTGTGTGTTTCGGAATCCAACAAGAGAAGAATTTACGGAATTTAAGAATATTTTACAGATTTCGAGATGGTTTTTACGGATTTTGAGATAGTTTTTACATATTTTGAGATGTTTTATCTTGATTTGTATGCAACGTTAGGAATAATGAGTTCCAAATGATAAATATCATATTCAAGAATTATTTTTTCTTACATGTAATAATTAATATATTAAATTTTAAATAAGTATATAAGTGTGATTATTGATTTTGCCGTTGGCTTGCTGGGATCTCGACCTGACCGTTTCCTTCGTAAGCAAAAGGCTTTACATGCCACTCCCATTGTCATTGCATGCATTGCCTGTCATAGAACTGTCAAATCTTCTTTTCTAATTCTACTCTCAGAATTCGAACTCTGAAGAAGAAGAAGAAGACATGTTTTACTCACAGTGCCTTCTTTCTCGGAAAGCTCCTCTAGGCGCCATTCGCGTCGCAGCTTACTGCTTCAAAAAGCTCAAGAAGGTTCAAGTCAATGAAACGGACTTTGCTTCTCTGTTGGTTCGTCTTATTCAATAACTTTCATATCCTTTATACTCTCACTGTTATTCATCAAATGGGTTTTTGCATGAATGAAAGCACCTGAAATTTTCACTCACAAAAACCAGGCTTTTTTTTATTATGGGTTCATTTCCAATGACGACTCACCGCCTTTATCTTTGCTCATTTTCCTCACTGTCCTTTGAGAAATTAGCATGTTCATCTGTTTTTTTTCTTCCTTTTATCACTTGTGCGCTTGTGCTTATTCTTGTTTCCTAAGAACACTATTCATACATTTTTGCGTTTGTTTATGCGGTACTGAGATTGTAATAAAATCATTCATTGGTCTTATCTATTGAATATTGTGTTGAATCCTTGAGATGGTATCACTGAAATGATCCTTAACATGGTATTGGAGCCTTTCTGACCAATTAGTCTCTCTTCTTCTAATTAAAATTGAGCCTTGGCACAAGCTTAAAATTTTCAGCTGAAATTTTGTTTTGGTCAGATAGATAGCTTAATCTGGTTTTCAAATATTGCATGTTTGGTCTTTATTTTCACCTTTATGACCTGCTATCTGGTTTTGTTCCTCACTGTAAATTTCATCCATGGCTTCTTCACCATGTACTTTTATTGGTGTGTGGCTTTGAGATACTATATAATTATTGGTCTAATCTGTAACATGTCTTGATATAAGCCTAATGCTTTTTTGTCATATCTATGAGTTGCTTTTTAAGATAGCTCTATTGATCATTTAATGTGATTTCACTTAACCTATATTGAGTAGTTGAAAATCTATCAGATTTATATGTTTCATGGTGGTTTGTGTGATGATATTAGTTTCAATAACTTGTAGCAGTAAATAAGATGGTTTAGCTCTGCTAATGATATTGGTGATTCATAAATGATTCCCTCTGTCGACAAAACAAATATTCCAGGCACTAAATGACTGTGTTACATGTTGGATCTTCTGAAATTTAGCATGTAATGAAATTAATGTTAATTTTTCAAGTGATCTGTTAATTATGGTTACAGAGATAGAAACTAAAAACGAATGTAATTCATCTCAATCATAAATTACCTTTGTAACAAGTTTAATTGATGCTAAAGTGTAGTGCCTTTCTGCAGACAAAATTTTTGCAAGATGAAATTAACGACCAAACATATCGAGTGCTGGCTGCTCTTCTCCTCGGGTTGGTCAGAATATATGCAACGAAGGTTGAATACCTTGTTCATGATTGCAATGAGGTTCTTCCGAAAATCAAGAAATTTAGGATCGATTCAAAGGGGAAAGGACCTATGGAAACCTTGTGTGCAACAATTACTATACCAGAGATATTCGAGCTCGAAGCTTTTGATCTAGAAGTATCTGAGGATGTTGCGACGTAAGCTGTTACTTTTAGACTTATTACTTATATTTGTTGAACATTTCATAATCTAGCTTTGATAAATTTTAGGGGCAACATTGCTCCATAGGAAGAAATCATACTTAAAGGTACTTTGCTTGCTTCACAATTTTTCTTGGCAACTAAAATCCTGTTTCATTATTTTTATGTAATATGATTTGGTATGAAACAGGTGTGGGAAAATGAGCAAATTGGACAGCTTTATCTGAACAAGGTAAGAGCTAAATAGTTCCTCATGTTATTTAATGATGCTTAATTTTTAAACTCAAAAGTTTCTAAATCCATTGATTTCTTTTGGAGCTGATGGCAGAACGATTAAAAGCCAGAGAAAACAGAGGAGATAATGTAACTTGAAATATTCTCATTGTCTCATTTGATTCCATCCTTTACAGTGCTCGCCATTACATATATATATATATATATATATATATAATAAGGAGCGAATGATAACAATAAACCTAGAGAGTTCTATTAGGGCAACCCTGTACAATGGTCTGTAGTATAGTGGATCAGCCAACTATGTTTTGGGCTTCTTTGTATTTTGGGCCTTGATTTCAGTGGACTCATTTGTTGTGCTAACAATTTCAAATACTTAATGTTTTTCTGTCATAAATGTCATATTAGGATACTGCATGACTTTTTGCTTCCTTCATTTACTCAAAGTGCGTGTTATATCACATACATTGAACTTGATTCACAGTGATATCTAACTAAAGATTAACCAATATGGCAATATATGAAAATACTAAGCTCGCTTGTAAAAGAAAAGGAACAACTCTGTTTATGATTAAGCTACAAGTACTAGATATCTTACATTTCACGACTTGCAGTTTCAGTCTGAGGAGTTTTGTTGCTCACTAAATATCAGCTCTGCTAACAACCCAATGATAGAAGAAGAGTATGTTAACTTTAATTGTTTATTCCATCACATTTTGCACTGCTGAATTTCTATCTAAATCATTGTATTTTATCCTCCCAAATGAACTTATTTATCTAATGTGTGCACGTACGTGCCCCTTGCAGCTTTCATCAATCTCACCATATGGACATCAACTTTGAGGTTATTGGACCAAGTAGTCCAACTATTATACAGGCAGGACAGGATACATCCTCTCCAGATAAACATGTGAATTTGGGCACTGATTTGGCAGTTGAAGTATGCATGGAGCCTGTGAACTTGTCAAGTCCAGATAAACAGATTGATGAAGAGAAGACACGAGAAGGTGAAGCATATGAAAATGAAGATGAAGCCCAAAGCAATAGTATTGAGAGAATTCAATCATGCTGGATCTCTCGGGAGGACTTGAGTGTGTCTTGCCCGGGGGAGGTGGGAACTGTGGTTCCTTTTGGACCATTTAATGAATCTCATTCTGTTGTTGAAGAGCAGATTAAGGCTAGGGGAAGCCGAATGCCTCAGGAAGCTGAAGAAATTCATGAGGCAAGGAATTCAGAAGCAAGTGTGGAATGGATCAGATATGGCAAAATCCTATCAAGAACCAGAAGAATGCACATTACATTACAATAAATCTTCAGTTTGCAAGGAAACGCTCAAAGAACACATTGAAGAGTCTAATGGAGATAATCATGACGAACAAAATTTAGTACTTCATGAATATGTTTCATTGGAAGGTCAAAAGTTTCATGTTATTCCAGTTACTGAAATATTTATTGATTTATCTCCTTGGTCTCGTGATGCTTCAACTGCAAGACCAAGACTAGGTTTGTAGGTCTATTATTCTGTTGGATCCATCAAACTCTCGACATGTGCTGCTTCTTCTTCTTTTTAATTTTCAATTTTCTTGTCAGGATTATACATTGTTTTTTCGTATACAAATTAGTATTTATTCTACTCCTTGGGGGGATGTATAATGGCAGGTGCTACTACGCCAAAGGATATGCTTATTCCAACACCAGCTTCGAAAGAGGGCACTCGTTCTAGAAGGAAAAGAATATCTTTATTGATGATGTGATTGTGTTATCAAATGAGTAAGTGATAGTTTAGATTATTTGAAAACTTTCTATTGATCTCTCGTTCTTGCAATATCTTTGTATGTTTTAGTTTTGTTCTGACATAATATGTATAGTAACTTAGCAAGTTTTGCAGTGGTTATTTCACATGATTCCTTGTGGCTAAGGCTGGTTTGCATTTTCAAGTTTGAATATAATAATACCTTGAAATCCTCCAAATGACAGCCTCTGAACACTTTGAATATGGATCAATTTCAGAGAAGTTAAACAGAGCATATGTGATACCATAGATTTAGTTCCCAAACGAAGAAAAAGTTGTCACACTCAGTGCATCGAAAGCGTATCGTATTTCTACTCTTCCTAAGAGCTTCCATGACTCAGTGCTGCCTTGTGAGTTAGCAGTTGTCCTCTTTTTTGTTTTGTTCTTTTAGTTTGGCTATCATTTGTAACATTGTTTGTATGCAGGTCATTCATTAGAGCTCAAGTCCTCGTTCTCCAAAAAGAAACTCAAGATATCAGAGTCCTTTCAAACCACAAAAAACTCCTATAAAGTTAAATGAGTTGGAATCTGATATGGCAGCTTCCCCAAAAACTCCTCCTCTGCTCTCAACTATTCGATCAGTTGAGGTCCTAAATGATGCAACACCTTTAAGTCCACATGAAAGCTTGAGGAGAGAGCAGTCTCTGAGAAATGATGAACAACTTAATCTTATGAATGAGGAAAATAATAAGAATAATGTAATCTTCAAAATTCTGCTGATATAATTACTGTCTCACAGATAACCTTATGAATGACCTTGCAGTGTAGTGTGAGAACATTAGGCTTATATGAAAGCTTAGAGGCAGATCAATCTTTGAGAAAGGATGAAGAACATAACCTGATGATTGAGGTAAGCGTTACTACCGTGGAACAAACTTATTTTTTTTGCCGTTTGCACTATTCTTTAGTCTGTATTAGCAACCATTAACAATTGACCTTGCTGTGTTAAACACATCATTCTGTCGGAAATATTTATTCCATTTGTATGATACTTGAGATTTAGCTTATTTAAATGTTTAATTAAGCTATGTTGGAGCAATGTAATTTTATTAACTTTGTGATATAACTGTCCAATATCTTAGACATGAAAAACAGAATTCCCAATCTACCTTGACACTAAAAAATTTTGGTCAATTGTTTTCTCTATATTCTTAAAAGCACCTATAGCTAACATCTACATACGTTTTATACTTTTGTACCAGGATTCATATTCATTTGAAACACAGAATTCCCATTCTTGTAAGAACTCTTGCAAACCGACATTTTTAACTTGTTCCACATCCTTTTTTTCTTAAAAAAATTAGTTTATTCTTTTGTGAAGCCTAATATGGCATTGTTTCTTGATATATTTATTTGTTGCAGGTGGTTGACTGAAAAAACCAGGTGATACAGTAGTTAATTCATGAAAGTTAGTTCAGTATTTTTTTTTTTTTTTTTAGTTATTGGACTTTGATTGTCTATGCCAATAATGTGCAGAGAGGTTGCCATGCAGTTGCACAGATGTTTTTTGAGTCTCGGGGAACAGAATGAGGGGGAAGTTGTTAACTTCTCACAAGTTTTTGGTTCAAGAGCCAGGAAAGAATCTGCAAGGCTATTTGATAAGATATTGGTACGCTTATTTAGTTTTTCCAAAATCATATCATGCTTATGTAATCTTTACAAGTAATATTTTGATCCCTAAGAAAGATATCAATTTTCTTATTTCAGAGTTTGTCTCTTTGTAGTCCTCTAAAGTGAGTACTGTATTGGTAATCAACACTAAATAGCCTAAGACATGAAGGACCGAATTGAGAAAATTGATGTCTTTCATGGATCAAAACAGCAATTTACTCTTTTTGTCATTCCAAGGCTATTGGAAACAAGCTGTGTTAAGTAGTAGCATGGACATTCTCGCTACTGTACCATATTAATGTTTGGTTGGCTGTCAATACATAAATATTTTGTTGGGTTAGAAGAATTATCACAATTATGGTATTACTAGACACCTTACTTGTGCATTGCATGAAGTTTGAGAAATTATTGTACTATTCATCACTTTTAAAAATTACATGTCAATATAGATTCTATCATATTTATTAATGTATTGCCTTCAGTTCTTACTATATAAAAGTCAGCTGACTCTTATGAGAGAAATTAAAAAGACTAAATTATTACTTAATTATAACATTCTAAATATTTATATGCATTATTAGATTATAAATCAAATTATTTATGTTAGACAAATTAGTTTGGAGAAAAATCATAAATACATAAGTTAACTAGCTTTCTTAATCTATCTAAAAAAAGCCAACGACTCTTATATCAAGGGCCATAGGTAATATTTGATTGTCACTTTTCCTCCACTTAAATATGTTGATGTTGTTTTCGGTATCACTATTTTGCAGGTTTTGAAAACTACAGATTTTGTGGATGCGAAGCAGCATGATGCATCATGTGATATTTCAATCAGGAAGCTCCCAAAATGGGATACAACTTTTGGAGTAAATGGTTTCTAAAAGGGCAGGGACAAACATCGAAGGTTTTATATTATTATATACATACTGGTATATTATATGATGCACCCTTGTATCATATGACAGAAGTTATGTTGTTTCAATCAAACTTGAAAAACATAAATCTCATTGTCATGTCCTGGTTTTCTTTGATGCAGAAGTTCTATTTATTTATGATCCATTTGTTGAGCTGAAGATATGTAATATGCCTTATTTATCAGTGATATTCTCATGGGGTTCATGATAGATATCCAAAAATTAAATTCACAATACAAAAACATAGATTATAATATTAAAATCAAACAATGCATTATTTTTATCTAAAATATATATTTGATCATTTAAATATGAATTAAATTTTAATTTAATTCTTTATTGGTGTAAAAGAGTACATGTATTATTGGCATAATATCTACAACTGGAATAAAAAAGCATAGGCTTCAGGTAATTTCGTGAAGAAAAAACAATTCGATCCCCTTATCAAACAGTTTGATCCCTTTATTTTATTGAAAAAAATTGTAAAAAAATGTATCACAGAGGGGCTTTTTTTTTTTACCTGACAAAAGAAATCCTGCATTTTACTTTCTATTCCAGACTCTCCTCTTCCTCATCAGTGACCGGACTTCCCCCATCTCTCCCCATTTTCTTGTCAGGCATCGGCTCTCATTATCCTTCCTCCATCGACGACTGTAACTGAGATTTTAATTAATATATAAATTAATTCACAAACTGTTGCAGAAGCTATTCGTTATGTGTGTATGTGCGTGTGAGCCCAAGAATGCTCTATACGATAGACAGGTAGCTTAGGGCTTGTTTGGAAGCTCAGTTTAGAAATCTAGGTTTTCTCTTTCATACTCTCTTTTTACTACTTTTTTTCTCTTTTCTCTTTCTTACTTTTTCTCTCCTTCTCTTTCTTATTTTCCTCTTTCCTACCCACTCTTTCTTACTTTTTTGCCTCGGAATCCGTAAAAGCTATAACTTCCCAAATATAAATCACTTTTCAAAATCTAGATTTTACCTCGGAATCTGTGAAACTTAGGTTTCAAACCTGGTTTCCAAACAAGCCCTTAATGCTGTTCATGACCGGTCGACATCTTTGATCCATTCGTCATGCTCATATGGCGAAGTGGTATTATTATTGTAATATGGCTTCAAAACGATTAGTCAGAATAGATATCCACAACAATAGGAACAACACCCCACGAAAAAAATATTCCCCTGTTTTTTCCACATATCGTGGAAGGGAGTGCAGTATATATAATGGGCCCATTTAGAAATGCGGTAGAGAAATAATTTTGCGTAAGTCGAGAAAAATATGTGAAGGAGATTATTTCGTTTTATGAAAAAATACTGTTGAACATACGTTTAAACTTCCTATAAGCTCAACCAAACAGGGCCAATAAATATTAAATCAGAATGGGGAAGAATAAGTTTCAGATGGCAAACTGCTGCTCCGAGAGGGATAATAGGGAGCGCCGGCACCAGAGAATGGTTTTTGAGTGTTTAATTGCATAAACATCACTTTAAATTTCTAAGTTAACATTTTCCGTTAAATAAGATTAATGGTGTTAAGTTTGAGGGATTAAAATCACACTATACCATAGTAAAGAAAAAGTACATTTTATAAACTTCAGAGATTAAATTAAATTTTAATCCGAATTTAAATGAATAAATATATACTTATTTTTTAATAAGTAAATATATACTCTTACCATAGACAAGTGAGAATGCTCAGATTTAGTGTTTGATAGTGTCTCCAACTAGAGGATTGGGATTGCATGCTTAGTTAAAAGAATCATGCATGTATGTGATCCAGGAAACATTCAGTTTCCACATGGGAAGCAATCAAATAGAATCTTGTGTAGTTTACACTAAACAATGGGCCTCTCATAATCAAAGCAATATGAAAGTTAACAGCAACAAAAGCAGAAAGTGCCAATGCAGCATCCTCATATTTTTTTCTTCTTTCACCGACAGTAAAATCAACAAATTGGAATTCCCTGTAGTTGTATGCATTCGTGCATTTAGAGGGAAGAACACAAAATAGTATAATTACGTATATGGCACGCTCTCCCTCTCCAAGTCTCTGGTCATCATGTTCATCTTTTTTATTTCTTTTAAATTTCCCTCCGAATGCACAAATATGCAGTTATTTTCTTGACGGTAACGGTAAGAGACCCAATCAAAGATCAAAATGGTGGAAGGTCCTGAGGGGATTCATCTTCTATCACTAGACTAATGAAATTAACACTAAAATAAGGTCAGATACATCCCAGGCCCTAACAAATGAGGCGCGAGGGGAAATGCTGGACCCTCCACAAAAATTCAGCAACCCAGTAGAGCTCAACCTTGACTGATTTCCTTCTCCTTTGCCTTGCATGTATCTTCCGCATTTTTGATAAATTTTTTGGTCAATTCATCAACCAATAGGCAGGAAAATTGTATCAGAGAATCGAAGATACGCAATCTTGTTGGCCACTCACCGGGAATAGGCTTGTAACTTACTTCTTTCTCCAATCTTTTCATGTCATCCTTGGGGAGACTTGAATACAGCTTTTTGATTGCATCCATTGCCTGTAGAATAACATCCTTAGACACAATTTGCAGTAAATTGTGGTACAGCTCCACTGCATATATATGGCAAGGGGGACAAGATCGTAATTTGGTATAAAACCCTTTGGGCACAAGGGTGGCGATCTAATTGCACTGTTTTAAGAACTTTTGAGGGTTTTCTCTGTTCTAAAAACTTAACAAGCTAAACATCAGATGTAACAACCAAGAATAAGAATATGCTGCGTTTTAAGCGCAAATCATGAAAGGAAAACTTGAGCTGAAGCCCTTACTTGGATTGTTTAAAGCCAAAAATTTTCTATAATATACATTTACAACTTTAAGTGAAAATCGAGCATTAAAACTTATTGTATAAATTTGTCAACGCAGGAGACTCGGACAAAATTTTCAGCTTATTTTTCGACTTTACTAAGAATTACATAAGATGAAGGCCCAAGCTATCTGTGCTTATCTGAATTAGGCCCTCACAAAACCACATGAAGAGCAAAGCTGTTGGCCATAGAAAAATAAAGTCATCTACCCATGTCCAACTACTGTGAAGTTTAGAGGGGCATTGTTCTTTAGATGTTTTATTGTGAAGATATATTGTTTGTGCCACTTTTTCTCAGTCATTCTACCGTACCTTTTGTCGGCCCCTTCTAATGCTTTGCCGGGCATCTTCACATGACTTGGTGACCAACTTATTCATAGCCTGAAAAAACGCTCAACACAGAGATGTAGCAGCAATTATGTGTTTAAGCCATAAATATTGTCTGAAGGGGAAAAGGTTAAAACCGCATATAATTGAAAAGCTAATTATTAGTTTACCTGCATATGCTCTTTGGTCAACCTGATCATTAGATGAAGTAACTTAGTAAGTTACAATGAGCGAATACTGTATACTTCCTTAGCAGCCAAAATAACCAAATGAACTTCATTCTGACAGGCACAAGTGAGAATATATAGTTTCAAAACATACGGTGGAATAACAGTAATCAATCTTTCACCATCCACTATAGGATTTAACCCCAATGGAGAGGAAACAATGGCGTTCTCTAATTGTTTAAGTGTCTGTAGAAGCAATTGGGATTCAACAGTCATACTAGATTAGCAATTAAATCTCCACAGAAACTTAAACCTGATCCCCAACGGCTGTGGATTACAAGTGAAAATAAATGTATTCCTTAAGTAAATGGAAATTTTAAAAAATAATATAATCAATTTTGTTGCCTTGAAGTCCATGATAAATCATTTAAGAAATTAAAGTAGAGGTAAGCCATAGAAAGCTAGAATAATAACTGGTTCAGACAATACTAGCATGGAGATAGACATATGTATGTCTGTTTCAGGAGAGTACCTGTGGATCATAAGGATTTACAGATAAGGTTTTTGGATCTATGACCGAAACACCAGCAATTCGGTTCAAAGGCATCTTTACCCCTCCAGTTTCTACAATAATATGGTCAAGCATTCCTGTAGACACATATCATCATGCATGTGCGGGTTGATTATTAACAATCACAAAAACAAAAGTAAAGTTTCACAATCTTTATGCCAAAAAATATACCTGGAGATGCCCTTCCTGTGCGTAGCTTGTTCAATTCTGTTGATAATGCAGACATTGCTGCCTCCATCTGAGAAATCGCGTTTGCCTTAATAGTAGGCCCGACATCTGGGGGAACTTCAATTGTACTAACACCAGCTCCATCCTCTAAATTATATAAATAAAATAAATCAACACATGATCTTTTAAGCATTGTGTTAACTAAAGACAATATGTTTTACATAAAAGTTAGTTTAATTAAGTTATTGGCACACTTCTACAGAAAAATATCATATTAACTTTATATTGTGAGTGCTTGGACTTAGTTGATTGTAACCAGTTCCTGACCCAATTTAATTAGCGCATAAAATAAATCAATCAGACTTGAAAAAACCATATGATTTAATAACCATATTTGGATAAATCCATTCAATTGGAAAACACCAAAAACCAAAGGAGTTAGCACATTTAATTTCTCTCCCTAAATCAACATAAATCCTATCCTAAGATTAACAGGACTGGAGAAGGAATGGTCTGTCTAGATGTTCATGATGGAGAAGAGACAGAAAGGCATACTTGACTTTCGTCCTTTGGCAAAGGATCTTCGACTTTGTATGATAAAATTAGTTGCCGGGAGACTGGATAGTCTCTCGATATTTGAGTTACATATGTTGATAGATCTTTGAATAGTGCACGAGAGATCACGACCGTAGAGGGCAGAGCTCCGAAGAAGAAGAAGGTTTATGTAGGAGAATGCACATCTGATGGAGGTAGACATCAGTCTTCTTTGTTCTTTTTTCTTCCTACACCTCAGAACTTAAGTTCTTCAATGCACAGCGTTTATTCTGCACAAACAAATGAAGCTATTCAAATATTCTGACAGCCCCTCTAAAGAATGTTCAAGGAAGTTCAGTCCTCTAGTATCAGTACATTTGTCAAACATGATAAAAAATTTCATCATTAAAATCCCAAAATTAATGTTCGAATCTCGTAAATTCTTTTTGCCCGGTAAAAAATGTAACAACTTTTTCCGTAGTGTGTTGAACCAGAAAATCAACAGCACATATTTAGTGCTTTCAAAGTGGCGTGCCATAACCAGTAAGCACCTTTCATTCAGACTACTTGAACAGAAATATGCGAAATGCCCACAAAGTCTAGAAAAAAAACACCAATTATATAAGACACAATAGAGTCAATATTAGATTTACAGAGAGCTGAAAAATTTCCAAGGAATCAATCTCCTGTATAGTCTTCGCAGAATGGTAATTTTGCGCCTTTTTAAAAGCAGTCCATACGAAGATGAAGCATAGAACATTTTAGACTTGAAGAATGAAGAGAAAAGGATAAACAATCTCTTATTGTTGCTTGCAGTGATGCTGTGATGATGAAGCCAAGCTGTCGCCGGCTGGGTGGCGGAGGAAATTATGTGTTGAGCAGTGCACTACTGAGGCGGGAGGTGTGTGTGGTGCTGTGGGGCGAATGAAGCCAACTCAATGAAACGCTGCGTTTAGACTTGAAATATGGGTTCGGTCAAAGAACTTCGAGTCAATGATGCCGTCAACGCATTATGAGCCTAATCATAATTTTATATTTTTATTCAAAGCTTCGTAAGGATCATAACTCCTCCGGCCAAGGACGATTGTACCAATTTATATTAACGATGGAAACTACTTTTTAATATAATTTAATTTTTTTTGTTTACGTTCACGTACTTTTTTAATATTATGGTGAACAAATTTGTTATTGTTAAATGTCAACACAAAAGGTAACACGTAAGTAATAAGAATACAGAAAAGTTAGTTAAAAGTAATTAAATTTTATTTATAAGTCGTTTCATAAAATTTATAAAATAATGATAAAGGGTGTTGACTTGTAATTTTTTTAAGCCCATATAATAAGTGAATTTGGGTTTCTTATTTAAAAATAAAAATTAACCTTCATTCATTATTGTATAGATTTTATTTTCAAAAGGTATAATGTATATAACATGGTTATAATTAAAAATATATTAAATTTTAGGGTAGATTTAATAAGATTTAAAACTTTACTTGATTCTAGTAAAATATGTTAAAAATTACTTATAAAAAATAGTAGAAGAATATAATATAATATTGTCATTACAATTTTCTCTTCCTCTAATAATTGAGTGCCACTTTTGGGGGTAAAATCAATAAATGCTTCACCATTTTTCAGAATAGAATTTGGATTTGATGGATCTTGTAATAGTAATAAATAGAAAAAAAAAATATAATCAGAATCTAGCTTCTCTTGATGAGCTGCCATAGTTGGGGGAGGTAGGAACTTGTAGAGGTTTTATTATATGAAGTTGATGATATAAAAAGCTTGCTGCATCTTTTTAAATTAATTTATTGAGAGACCACAGTGGGAGTAACAAGTGATGGAATATAGAAGGCTATATTTTAGAAGAGAAATATTTACACATTTCCGAAGTTGCACTTAATCCATGCTTTTCCAATGATAATGTTTTCAGTACCATCTATTGTGGATTATATATTCTATAAATTTCTCTTAATTATTTCCCTTTTCTCCATAACCCATTATAATGTATATATTTATTATGGAAAAAGAGAAATAATTATGAAAAATTTATGGGATATAAGATTCACAATAGAGAACATTTGGAACATTTTTATTGAAATGAGTATGAATGACATGACATTTCGAAAGTATACAAGTATTTCTCATTTTAGAAATGGAGATATTAAAATCTCCTTATGGTTTGCATGCTCTCTTTTCTCAAATCAATGAAAATACACTAACGTTTCAATAGTCAGCTTCCTTAAACACTTCATTAATCTGCAAATGATTAGTAAAGTTAAAAGAACTTTTATGGCCTTCATTCCAAAGAAATATTATCCTGAGACTAAAAGATCTCAGTATGACTAGATCGTTTTAAGCTTTGCTTTTTTTACGTTTGGCTGTTCTGCTTTTACTTTCCTCTCTATTCAAAAAACTTTTTAAGAGTCTCTTTAATGTTGTTAAAATGGCCATGCACAAGTACAAACTACAAAGCTTGGTGTATAAAATATCAAAGAGTTCGCTTATCACAAACACTTATACAAACCTTAAAAAAGAAAGGAGTCACAAAAACACGTTAGTTCAAAACATCTCCAGAATATCATAGGATTAATGTATTTTTCAATAATAACAACTGAATACAGATGGAAAACCAATTTCGACTTAATTTTAGCTGTCACACTCGTATGGAAGCAGGTTGAAGCCAAGAAGCATCATCCATCAGAAGTTTCTCCTACGAGAAAACAATGAAATTGAACAAGAATTGTAATCTGAAGCTAAAACTAAAAAGAGATTAAAGATACAACAGAGCTTTATATCTGGTACAAAATTGGGTGGGCACACGTGGTTGCCACTCCTCACGAGAGGCATTTGATTCTTGCAAATGTCGAATAGCCTGTATGACCTCTTGCTTCACCATTAGGTCGAGCCATCACATTAGAAACAGTACTGCTACTGCTAAGCACATTGCTTCCATCAGAACATTGCCTTCTCTTGCAGGGGAGAGAACCATTAGCAACACTTCCTTCCCCTGCAATCCCATCCATTCTCTCTTCTCGAACTTCGTAAGAGCGTAGGAGCACCTCAAATGTCCTTACATCTTTACATGTGCCACAAAAATGCATACCAGTTAAAGCAGATTCTTTTACACACACAAGAAAAAAGGAGGGAAAAAACACAAAGGTACCTGTGAAGCTACTTTGAAGTGTTTCCCATGATCGTTGTACTTGTTCAATACATGGGGAGAATGAGCATAAAGTTCCATCCTGTTTTAACATTTTTGCAGCTGAAGGAATGGCTCGCCAAGGTTGAGGCAGATCAAGAAATAGAGCATCAGCTAAACCAGTAAATTTATCAGGAAATCCCTCACCCTGGATGTCTCTCACATTCACACTGACCAAGCTGCCAAGTCCTGTCCTCTCAAAATCTTCCCTAAAATTAGATGAGAATCAAGTGAACATACAACCCGACATTGTTTCTTTATCGCAGTTTAAACCTTATAAAAACAAATCAAGTAAAGTAGACTTCTATTTCTCACCCACACTCATAGACACACTCACTCTATCATATGCTTTTTAAATCGTGTTGTGGAGTTCTAAGAAAGTAGTGCTCTTAAAATAGCAGAGATTACTAGATCAACTAGCATTGAAGCGCATAAGTATTTGTTTCATGAAACCAATGGACCTGTAAAAGATGATAAAATGAGAGAGTAATTTCCAATGTAAAGAATCTGAATATTGTCTGTTTTGGTTACCTAGCTGATGCTGCTCTTTGTTCATGGAAATCAAAAGTACGGACATGTCCTGTACGAGCAACAGCCCTTGCAAGAGAAGTGGTCAAAGATCCACTTCCAGTTCCAGATTCCATAACCAAGCAACCAGGAACAATCTCCAAGTACATTTTCACAATTTTAATGTCAGCAATATAGAGAGTCTGAGTCCTATGGCTTAATACAAGACTCCATAAGTCTGGAGTAGAAGCCAACAAGTATACAAAACCACCCTTATTACTGAACACCTTTGAACCAAATGGCTTTCCTATTCAGTCAGAATGCTTGAAAACTCTGAAACGGTTTTGGAGGACAGAATTTTCAGACACCGTTACAGCCTTCATGTTGTCATGCCTCTCATAAACAATAATCAAATCACCATAACTAATGAATCTATTAAACGATGACTTATTAGAAGGATTACAAGCCAACATATTAGAAGTCTTCAAATTCTTCTGTGAAGTCCCAGAAAATAAATTATCTGTCAGAAAATTAACAGAGGGAAATCATTGAAATATGTGATGTGTGCTATACAAATATGATATTCAGAGTACGTTGAACAAATCTAACTTTACCGGCTTCAATATTCAGTTAGAGCAAATAATACCCACACACACATAAGGAGACCTATTAGAACTATGCATAGTTGATGATATAATAGCAGGCAACTCCTCCAAGCCAGTGAAGAATGAAATTTTTTAAACTCAAGCTACTAAATTGCCAGACACAACTAAAGGGGAGTCATTTACTAGATCATGCACCCCAAATACCTTGAGAATCTTCTAAATTGATTACAATATTAAGAGATTAAAAAACAGAATGCCAGTATACAACAAAACAATCCAAAGCATATAAGTAGCTAGTAATCAAAATGAAGAGGGCAAAAGTATAATAGTCCATTGCACACCATTGAAGCTGTTGGAAAATGGGCCAACCTTGATGGGTTAGGCCCAAATCCATGTGGTGAGTCGAATATGCAAATATGGACTCATGTACGAAAAAAGTTGTAATATTCCCCAATTGAGTAAATTTGAAAATTAAAAATAATGTTTGCGTGGGAGCAGTTGAGAAAAAATTGTGCGGAAATAGTTTTTCCCGTTCCTTTATTTGAGGAACCAACCCATACCGAAAAACTACTAGACATAATTTGCTTACTTCCTTTTTGTGAAAAACACTCTCTTCGTTCCCTTGAGAAAACCTCCTTTCTCCTTTTCAAAGTGCCTTTGCTGTGTCTTGTATCTGGATCTGCTCTTGTAGTTTGTATTCCGCATGGGTATCTGCATTACATGTTCAACTTGTCAGGTACGCCCGAATCCTTCAGAAGCAAAAGGGTCAATATTCCAATATATAAACTTGGGGGGAAGACAAAGGCCTATAAGATTCGAACCTTCTTCAATACCTGCAGGAGAACAGCCATGCAGGGCTGACAACGGTGGATGGTGTCCAACGACAAGCTCGGCCAAGTGGTGAATGAGGTTAGGCGCGGTAGAAAAAAGGATTTGCTGCTTCCTTACTAGTTATGTTGCGATTATTAGAGCATTATTATTATTATTTTAATTTTTTGAAGTTAGAGGATTTCCCAAATTAATGGTCGAAAAAGTAAACCCCTTTTAATAAGAACGAAAATGAAATAATCAAAAGCAAGCTAATGAAGAGAAAAGCAAATGAATCTGTTTGTACTAGTGGTCATTTACAGTATCTCTAATAGGGCCAACAGAATTTACCATCATACGAGTTTGTTCGGATTAGTGGTCATTTACTATCACCTTAAAAGTGCCGACAGAATTTACCATCCAATTCCCATGGAAAGTGCGCTTTTTGCGGATCACCAAAACTCATAACCACAAGCTTGATGGCATCTCTTACAACTTTATCATTTTATCCATATTTAGTATTGGGTGTAACGTCCTTTTTTACCTTGTTCAAAAATGAACAGTGTTAAAAAAAATTTCGGATACAAGGTTATCCTAGAAGTTTTAAGTAATAGTAACATCCCGTTTGAAAGTATAAATCCGTAGCAAGTCTATCTCATCTTGTTAACTTAACTTTAATTACTGTTGACCCTATTTGGCCTCCTCTTTTCTATTGGTTTGATTGATAGTCAAAACTAACATTGATAATACCGTGGGGTAAAATTGCTACATTTTATATTCCTGAGATGATATCGTTCGTATTTAAAACTTTTAAAGTGATATTGCACTTGAAAAACTTTTTGATGCTGAACGCTCTTAAACGGAAACTTTTTTAATGAAAATAAACCTTAACCCCCTTTTACCAAAAATGAACCTTAACCTTTAATAAATACACAATATGTTGCAAGAGTCCATGTTAATAAGTTGATGATAGAATTTTAGATTTTGTGTAAAAAATTAATAATGTGATATGTAAATATAACGAAAAAGGTGAACCCTATCTTTTGATTTCTAAATGGGATGGAATGAAGGAGTATAATATTTATACAACTGTGGTTGTTAGCTTCACTCCAATTTCTGAATATCTTTCTCAGTCTCCTACTCGGCCATTTCTTCTTAAATGGTCAACAAGTTTTATTGAGAATGATTTTGTGTAAAGAAAAGAACTCTTCGTTTGATTTAAAATGTAAAAGACCCCAATCCTTTGAAAGCCCATGTCCGTCGGCCACAAAGGCTAACTAAAGCTTGGAAATTTCTTATTGTCAAAAAAAACAGAGAGAGAGAGCCTTGGAAATTTCTTGAAAAATTTCAAGAAAAGGGTGTCATGTGAAATATCTATACAAGTTCACCATCAAAAATAAATTACAGTGACTAAGGCACACTTGCCATAGCAAACCTACACAATTATAGGTGACATTGTAAGTATTTATCATATTAATAGTGATCACTTATCAGCAATAGCAATTAAGCTTTTTAAATCTTTCAGCCACCGATTGATTCCATCTCCTTATTGACCGTAGAACAAGTTATTGTGCCCCTATGGAAACTCGATAAGAAAGTACTTTTATGTAAGTCGAGGTAAATATGTGAAGGAGATTTATCTCGTTTTACAGAAAAATATTGTTGAATGTACGTTTGGCTTTTATAAACAATACGCCAGACATGCCCATTATATATTATTATCGAGTAAAGTGATTTATGATTTATTTAAATGAACAACTTGTTTCTTGTCTTTATCTTTAATCATCACGGACCTGAGCAAATGCAAGCAAAGCTTTAATGATCTCATCAGAAGCAACCAACCGGTTCATTTCTTCCTTCTGATCTCTCTCTCTATCTTGTTTTCATCTTGCTGCTGATGATGCAAGGAATCGCTACAAATTTCTAGAGGGAAAATCATTCACTCCTTACAAAAATGGTGGGAATTTGTTTTAATTGTAGTAGCGGTTCTATAACCGGTGCAAATGCCAAGTTCCAACAGTCATGTTCCACTAATTTAGTTACGATTTTATGTCCGCGACAAATGTCAACACGATGTCCCCTCATTCTTGTTTATTTTGCCGCAATTTATCACAAACGTTGGAAATGTAGTCGCGTTTTGTACTATGTGCGTCGCAGTTTTGTAAAACTGCGGCGAAACCTGTTGTCATACTATGTTTTGCAGCAGTTTTATAAACCGCTAGTACACTACTATACGACTTTTTGTAGTAAGATAATATTTTCTTGATAGATATTTTTTTTTCTAAATACCTAATACTTTGTCACATTTTTTTATAGGCAATCAAGATATCAAAGGACAATTAATATTAGCCTAAAAAAAGTATGGTAAAGAGACAACAAATAAATTGGCCATTTTGTTTTTAGTGTTCTATTCTTTAAATTAAGAAGTCAGTGATGAAAATGGATTAATTTTATTTTTTAAAAACTCCTTCCCCTTCTCTTTTCTATCATTTTTTCTGCCATTTGAGGTCAATAAGTCAAAGTCGTCCCGTGACCGTGTTTGTCACTTTTGCTTCATCTTTGCTTTTGGAAAATAAATTAGATTCGGAGAGGGCGTACTTATTCGTCGGAATTCGAGCGATTTGAGTGTTTTTTTAATATAATGATAAAGGTGTAAATTTTGTTTAAAAGTTTTCACTCCTAAACAATAGTGTCTCTTACCAGAATGGAAGAAATTATAATTAACATGTCAGCAAAATGTGAAAGGAAGAACTTATAAATTTGAATGAATTTTGTCCCCCTTTTATAGTGTTCCTCTTTTATAATATATGAACTTAATTATAATTTATTACGCATTCCGCTTTTATATTGTTCATTTTACATGATTTAATACTTGTTTGTAAAAATAATTTATTAGACCACGTTGACTGGAGTTTTTAACAGCACTGTAATTTAAGTGCCAAGTTAGAATCGACTAAAATCGATAGATCAAGATGGTAAGTTCGTAGTTACTTACCAAAAATATTAACCAGGTAATTCGCTATCGAAAAGTTTATTCGCAAGGACATAACCTGTTTTTTTAATTATAAAGAAAACGGGTGAGAGGATTGATTTACGGGATTCAAAGAAAAAAGAAAAAATACTGCAAATCTAAGTTAAGCTGCATGGAATTAAAACCCATTCAATATATTCATATGACAATGCTTTATAGATGTTATCAAGGGAATGATATTAAGAGTTTCAGATAATTTTTTATGAAAATGATTAAATCACTTTGGTTACTCTTTAAGTATTTTTTTTTAAAAAAATTATTATTCACTGGTGGAAATGAGCGTACAAGCGAAAGCCATCAACAAGAAACTTGAACTGCTCTGCTGTTTCTGGAAGATTTTATATATTTGTAGAGAGACACACAAACGAGAACAGAAGTTGAAAATTTACTTGAAATGGTTACATGACTTTGAAATTACCATTTTGTTTAACCATTAATTTCATGTCTTTAAGTATGGCTTACAATTTTTTTGATAGGCAATGAAGATATATCAAAACACAATATCTATAGTTGGCAAAAAAAAAAGGACAATATCACACAAAACAAAGACAATATATCTATTTAATGACACTTATTAATTGTGTCAACAACTATCTATCAGCCTCACAACTAACGAAATAGCCATCAGACAGAGAAAGAAGCGAAAGGCATAAAGACTTTATTTGATAGCTCCCCACCCCAACAAGGCTTTTATTCGATAAAGTTGTTTTGTAAGAAGGCCCTCCCTGAATCAAATATAGATAAAAAGAAAGCAAAAATGAATATTTTTTTTTAACCCGAGAGATTTAATACAAATAATAATTAAAACCACAGGCCTGAATGAGTCACACAAAAAGAAGTAGGATCAGGAGAGCCATTACTATCGAATTCCCATGGAAAGTGCGCTCTTTGCCGATCACCAAAACCCACAAGGCCATAACCACAAGCTTGATGGCATCTTTTTATGGGTTCGATTCTCGTTCCGTTTGAAAAAATAAAAAACTTGTTTAATAGTGTTTTTTATAAAATGAAATAATATCCTCCATATATTTATCCCTACTTACCAAAAAAAACTTCCTACCGCATTCTCAAACAGGTCATATAACTTTATCGTTTTATCCATATTTAATACTGCGCGTAACTTCCATTTTTACCTTGTCCAAAACTAATCCGTTGTAAAAAAAATTTTTGATGCAATATCATCCTAGAAATTTAAGTAATAGTAATGTCACATTAAAAGTATAAATACGTAGCAAGTCTATCTCATCTAGTTAACAAAGTTAATTTTGATTACTGTTGACCCTATTTGGCCTCCTTTTTTTTTATTGGGTTAATTGATGGTCAAAACTAGCATTGATAATATCATGGAGTAAAATTGCTACATTTTACTTTTCTGAGATGATATCGCTTGTATTTAAAATTTTCAAAGTAACATTACACTTGAAAAACTTTCTCAGTCTCCTTCTCAGCCATTTCTTGTTAAATGGTCAACACAAGTTTTATTGAGAATGATTTTGTGTAAAGAAGAAAACTCTTCGATTGATTAAAAATGTAAAAGACCCCATTCCTTTGAAAGTCTATGTCCGTCCGCCACAACGGCCAACTGAAGCCTGGAAATTTCTTATTGGCAAAAAAAAAAAAAAAGCCTTGGAAATTTCTTGAAAAATTTCAAGAAAAGGGTGTCATATGGTTTATTTCAATGACCAACTTTTTCCTTGTCTTTATCTTTAATCATCACGGACTTGAGCAATGCTAGCAAAGCTTTAATGATCTCATCAGAAGCAACCAACCAGTTCATCTCTCTCTCTCTCTCTCTCTCTCTCTCTTTCATCTTGCTGCTGATGATGCAAGGAACCGCTACAAATTTCTAAGGGAAAATCACCCTCCCTAAAAAGTGGTTGGAATTTGCATTTTAATTTTAGTAGCGGTTCCATAACCGCTACAAACGCCAAATTCTAACAGCATCGTTCCACTAATTTAGTAGAGGTTTTATATTCGGTACAAATGTTCGCACATCATTCACTGGTTCTTGTTTATTTTGCCACGATATATCATAAACGCTGCGAATTCCTCAAACTTCATGTTGTCAATGTGACCTCTCATTAAATATTTTTATCCATAGAATCATTCTTTAAATAACTTATTTAGTTGAGGCCCAAGACTAAATTTCCATTCTTACGTGGTTTCTTTCTTTTCTGCTGTAGGTAAAGTCTGATTGGATTGTAAAGGAGCTTTTTGTTAGCGCTTTTTCTTTATTAAAGTTGTGGGGGATGATTGGGAATGTATGTTGCAGTAACAATAAGGAGAAACGGAGCTGTGACAGAAATTAATTAAATAAATAATTTACATAAAAAAATATGTTGCCGATGTATAAATCATCTGCATGATATTTTCTCGATACCACATGCGCTCCTTTGCTTTTGGAAGAAAATTAGAATATACGACTCTGAAGGGTCCACTTATCTCTTTATCATGATTTGGCACATATATATACGTATTTGGTTTTTTTTCCAAAAAAAAAAGTTTCAGATATTAAGTATTAACATATTTTTAATGAAGACAATAATATTTAAATGTTATCAGGTATTAGGAAGGCCCTTCATGAATTACAACATAGATGAAAAGAAAAGGCAAAATAGATATTTCATAAGGAATAATATTGAGATGCAATAAAAATAAATGAGATTAATGTAAATAAAAGTTTTATTAACCAAGACTTGAAAAAGTTTTACAAATGCGAATGGCTCACATTTTTTTTGGTAGGCAATCAAGATATCAAAGGACAATTAATATTAGTCCCAAAAACAGAGTGGTAGAGAGACAACAAATAAATTGGCCATTTTCTTTTTAGTCTTCTATTTTTTTTTATTAGGAAGTTAGTGATGAAAATGGATTAATTTTACTCTTTTTTAAACTCCTTCCCCTCCTCTGCTCGATCATTCTTTCGTGCCTTGTGGGGTCAAAAAGTCAAAGTTGTCCCATGACCCTGTTTGTCACTTTTACTTCATTTTTGCTTTTGAAAAATATATTTTTTTTAATAAAAAGGCAATCAAAGTTTGGAGTTTAACAATTACATAGAAATAGAGGCAGGGGTGTTAGTCTCTAGACATGACCACATGTCGCGATTAAGAAAATGTAAACAATAGATAGGTGGTTCAGGTAGATAAAAATACCCTAAACTTCATTGATGTCCATTCTTGATGAGCTGATTAGCACAATTTAGAGCTTTTGAAAAATATATTAGATTCGGAGAAGGCACACTTATTTGTCGGAATTCGGGTATATATCTCTAGCTTGTTTGGATTTGAGTTTTTTTTAATATAATAGTAAAGGTGTAAGTTTTCTTTAAAAGTTTTTACTCCTGAATAATACTGTCTCTTACCAGAACTGAAGAACTTATAATTAACATGTCAGCAAAATGTGAACGGAAGAACTTATAAATTTGAATTAATTTTGTCCCCCTTTTATATTATTCCTCTTTTATATAATATGAACTTAATTATAATTTATTACGCATTCCGCTTTTATATTGTTTACTTTACATGAATTGATAGTTGTTTGTAAAAATAATTTATATTAGACCATTTTGACTGGAGTTTTTAAGAGCCCTATAATTTAAGTGCCAAGTTATAAAGAAAACGTGTGAAAATGATTATAAAGAAAAAAAGGACAATAACCTGTTTTTTAATTATAAAGAGAACGTGTGAGAGGATTGATTTGCGAGATTAAAAGAAAAAATATTGCAAGTCAAGTTAGGCTGTATGGAATTAAAACCCATTCAACATATTGATACGACAACGCTTGATAGGTGTTATTAAGAGAATGATTTAAGAGTTTCACATATTTTGTATGAAAATGATTGAATCACTTTGGTTACTCTTTCAATTTTTTTTTTAAAAAAATTATTGCTCACCGGTGGAAACGATCATATATACAAGCAAAAGCCATCAATAAAAAACTTGAACTGCTCTGCTGTCTCTGGAAGATGTTATGTATTTGCAGAGACACACGCGCAAACGAGAACAGAAGTGGTTGAAATTTACTTGGAATGGTTACATGACTTTGAACTTACCATTTTGTTTAACCATTAATTTCATGTCTATATGTATGGCTTACATTTTTTTGATAGGCAATGAAAGATATATCAAAAGACAATATCAATAGTTGGCAAAAAAAGAAAGGACAATTATCTATCGGCCTCACAACTAACGAAATAGCCATCAGACAGAGAAAGAAGCGAAAGGCGTAAAGACTTGTCTAATAGCTCCCCACCCCAACAAGGCTTCTATTTGATGAAGTTGTTTTGTAAGAAGGCCCTCCAATAATCAAATATAGATAAAAAGAAAGCAAAAACGAATATTGTTTTTTTAACCCGAGAGATTTAATACAAACAATAATAATTAAAATCACAAAACTGAAAAAGTCACAAAAAAAGTAGAACCAGGAGAGCCATTACTACCATCAACACCACCGGAGAATCTAAGATAACCCCCATACGGAGGCATAATACGTCGTCGTAGGTTCCGCCCGTTAAACCTATGAAAAATAACAAAAGAATAATCAAGAATGTCGTGGGAAGAGAGTTTTACATCCAAGATAGGTTGAATCATCTTTCTGCAATCATCATCATCATCATCATCATGAGGAGAGAGGATCAGTGTAACAAGTGATTTGAGGGTTGAGACTTGAGCATTGTTAATCCAAATCATACTAATCATATCACTCTCTTTTAATCTCAGTTCCGTCAATAAAGACCAGCGATTGACGCTCTTGGGAACTCTTGTGAATAATATTGAAGCAGCACCGTTACTACAAGAGAAATATTCCATTTTTAACGCTACATCATCATCCTCATCCTCCTCTACTTGTTCTTCTTCTACAACTCGCATTAATGTTGTCGTCGTCGTCCTCATCGCAGTCACTTGATGATCATCCCAATCCTCATCCTCGTCCCAATCCTCATCCTCATCCCAATCCTCATCTTCTTCAATCCTTTCTGTTTCATTGTCATCATGACTCATTTCCCTTCCCAACGTAGTGATCCTCACCACCATGCTAAGTTCATCGCTCCAGCGAAGCATCAAGGGATCTCTAGTATCAATATCATAGGTAAAATGTTGTTTGAGATCATGTCCAAACTCAAATGGACCCTCAAACCAATCGATTTTCCTAATACATGGGAGTAAAGATCTCAATTCTTATATCTCTGCCAATGGCTTTACCACCACATGTTTGAATCTAACACTACTTATCATCTTGCCACACACCAACACCTTCACTGTCACTTGATGGAACGACCAATTCTTAACATTTAAACAGTTGTACACAAACACTAACCCTGAAGAACTTGTCCCTCTCATACTTCCCCCAAAGTTTATCTCCACTGGCGGCTCACAACCAAGCATATTTAAGCTCACAAACTTTCCCAGGGTAGTTGAAGAATGAATGTGTGCCAAATTCGCACAACTATCAAGTTCCAAACGTTCAATCTTAGGGGTATGAGAGAGATCTGACAGTGCAATGAGATGTTTTGAATGTGATAGATCGATTACCTTCAGATTTGGAAAATGCTAAGAAAAGAAAACGAAGAATCAGTGTTCAATACTTTAGATAACTTCACGTTGGAAACGAACCTCTCCTTTTCCCTTCACATTCCCTTCACTTTTTATATAACTATTAGATACCCGTTTGAATGGTTCAAACTTGGTATAAAACAAATATGAATCATTCAAAAATTGCTCCAATTGTTAGAAAAGAAAGACGAGGTAAGAGAAGGAAAGGAAAAATGACAGGTTCATCTCCCACGTAGCTGCACTTTCATCAAGAACTTCTCTCATGGCAATTAGAAGATGATTGTATTGAACTCCTGGCAAAAAGTACAACTATTTTTTTTTTAAAGCTCGTAAACAAAAAATACCTGATGTCCATTCCAAAGCTGTTGAATATTGCTGTGACGCATTTGAAGTCTAATAAGGTTCACAGCACGGAAATGCAATGGTAAAGATGGTAGTGGATAATGTTCCCAAATAAAAAACCGCAGTTTTTCTGAACGATAATCCAAATCTCCCAAAATATTCAAATTTGAAGGCATTCTATGATCAGACTTGTAAACTTTCAGGAATATTAGATTTTTCATCTTTCGAAAATGACGAGCCCTCAGTGTAATTCTTTCTATCTTGCTTGTGTCCAATGACATGCACCGAATTGCCTCAATCCCCTATCAATAGGAAATCAAAGGGGAAAACAATTGTCATTATTACCTAACAAAAAATGACGACGAATACTGTAGAACAACTAAATATACATGCTTTTAGAAATATCAAAGTTAATAACAACATTGTGCATTTCATTCAACCATTTTTACTTACAATTCATAAATCACACACACTCGTACGTATAGGTGCAAACTTGCATGTGCGGATATTTAATATAACTATAATAGCAAAGTTTCATTTAAAACACTTGGCGCACACAAATTATTAATCTTCATTAATAAAAAGAATGAAATTTTTTACGAAGAATCAAAATGATATTACCAAATAACATAATCATATATCATTTACTAAACAAAACGAAAACAAAGAGAATTGTTGAGAGAAGAAACGAAGTCAACCAACTACGTGAACACAGAAAAGAAGAATGAGTCAAAGGAAAAAAATTCATGAATTAAAAGACATGAAGAAATGGGTATACTTAAAAATCTCATGCACTCGAAGCAAAACGATGTGAAAGCTGGAAAATGAGAAAAAGGAAAATTAAATATTAAGAAAATAATGAACTAAAAATAAATTATTACCTTGTCATTTTGGATAAAATTATAAATATCCTTATGCCTCCATAGCCGAACGGGCTTTTCAGATTTATATATTAACTGCTCCGTAGAAATTTGAAGGCCCATGTGCCTTAGAAGAGCATGCATGCCAATATAATTATATTCATCCACTGAAATGAGGGATCTCTCTTTTAGTACATTTATCTCAATATCTGCAGACAAACCATATAAGCTTCTTGTACAATCTAGAGAAATTTCTCCTGCTTCATTCAAGATAAAAGCTAGGTCAAGAAATGCATCCTGCTGAGCATCATCAAGTCCATCAAAACTCAATTTCAATACATCAAGGATGTTCTTGTCAAGAGCTTGACTTAGTTTTCCCCAAGCACTTTCCCATAATTTTTTTCCTCGGCCATAAAGAAAGCGACCCAACACTTTTAAGGCTAATGGATTTCCTCCACAATAATCCACCAACAACTGCGATAATTTCAAATAGCCTTCAGACGGCCCATTTTGCTTAAAAGCATTCAAACTAAAGAGATGAAGGGCATGATGTGTATCCAATTCCGGAACATGATATGTTGTACATGCAGAAGTAATTTTAAGCACTTGCATATCTCTTGAAGTAATAATGATTCTGCTCTCTTCCCCAAAACAATCACATGCCTTGATTAAATCTTCAATTGCTATAGAATTGTCCACATCATCAACTACCAGAAGAATTTTCTTACGGTGAAGCCTACTTCTCACAAAACTGGATTTTAAATTGTAAGTGTTAATATCGTCATCTTTTAATAATTCTTTAAGGCATTTTTCCTGTAGTTCATCCAATCCATTGCTTGCTAGTTGTTGTCTTACATCTTTAGCAAAATAATAAGATTCAAACTGTGCTTTCAACCTCTCAAATACAGCTCTAGCAAGAGTGGTCTTGCCAATCCCACCCATACCTCATATCCCCACAATGCGAGCTTCACTTATTAGCTCTTCAACTTTCTGAATCCCATGATCGATCCCAACTAATCCTTCCAAATACAAGGATGATGACCTTTTATTCAATTTGCTCAAAATATCTTCGACAATCATTTTGATACTCTTGGGTTCAGGCCTAGAACAAATAAAAATTAAAAGAATGATTATGTCTGATGCCCAAAGAAAGGAAACAATAAGTGAACAATGAGTAGAAGATACCTGAAATCCTCTGAAACCCACCCAGAGAAATCTGCTGATCGGATCAACGCATCTGTCCACTCCTGCACTTTTTGTCGGTCATGATTAAATCTCTGCTTAAGCTTAGCAAATCCATCTCCAACACTCCCATTTTGTTTACGAACATTCGTTGGTTCTACATTGTAGAAGATAGGGATCACAATTCTTCCGCATTGATCCTTGCATTTCATAACATGAACAAGCTCGTCCATACACCAAGTTGAAGAAGCATAATTTTTAGAGAAGATGATCAAAGATATTTCCGATTGCTCTATTGTTTTCAGAAGAAGCGGTGAGATATGGTCTCCTTTATGGAGCTTGTGATCCATAAAAGTATGAATCTTTGCTTCATAAAGTGCTTCATAGAGATAACTTGAGAAAGTGTGACGGGTGTCTTCCCCTCTAAAGCTAAGAAACACATCATACTTGGTTGTAGGAGGAGCAACATCGATATGAGAAGGAGAAGGAACTGTGGGAATCGGATTAGCAACATTGTTGCAACTGGAGATGGAAACAAATCATGAATACTAAATATCGGGCTATCAGAAAACCATAAATTAAAGTGAACATTTTTATAGATGTTATTACCTATCGTCATCAAGTGGAGAGATTAAAGTGATAGCTTTATGAATTGCTATAGCCAGCAAAATCAATACAGCTTCTATAAGCGTTAAACCAACGGTTGCATCCATGGGATTGTAATTTCTTGGTTCAACCTCAAACGAATCTTCGTTTTCTGGCTTTGCCCTTCTCACGAGGTGCTACTGTTTGGCTGTCGATTAATGTAAGTGGTAAAAAGATCAAACGGAAATATTTAGCAAAGTGGGACCCAGTTAATTACCGAACGATCAACAGCAACTAGACGAAGAGTGACGATTGAAACTAAAATAAACATGTTTCAGGGAAGGACTAATGGGAAAGAAAGACCTTCATTATGTGGTCAACTAGTCAACTACACCCAACGACTTTTACTGATTCATTTGATGATCATTATCAAAAAAAATTTATTCGGCTTAAAAGAAGCTACAGTCAATAAAAGTACGTGTTGAAGGTAGTTGTGCTTTAATTTCTCTATTTTTTTTCAAAAGCTCGTTAGAATAAATAAGTTGAGCCTTGAAGACGTGCGGCTTGCTGTTTTGTGTGCGTTGCACCAAACGGCAAAATGCTAGTTTGAAAGGGCAGGAAGCTGAGAACGGAAAGAGAATAAATAAGTTAACACACACATACACATATATTAATATTTGTGTGTTTAAGAAACAAAACCGTAAAAATTCCAAGAGAATACTGGTAAAATTGGAGATGGGTGGGATTAAGCAAGCGGATTATGAGAAAAGAGAATACGACCTGTGGTTTATATCGATGCCCTTTTCACGCATAATACCGAAATGGGGAGTGATTAAGGTGAAATTAAGAAAGAACAAGCACTGTGCTTTATTAATAAAATAGTTACAAGCACTTTGCTTTATAAATAAAATATATGAAGAGTGTAGTCAACAGATCAAGTCCACCCATATTTTGAAGGTTATGGGACTTTGTTTTTCAGAAGTAAAAAGTATAAAAAATTTATGGTGTTTAGGTTTTAATAGTTCAACGACAGTAATTAAGGAGGCAGCTAACTGAAGAGATTGAATCAAAAGCTAGCAGTAGAGAAAAGAAAACAACAAATCTTGTGGCAAAACAGTACAAGGATGATGGATCCATGGGATAAAACAAGTACAAAAGAGAAGAAATAACCTGCTTTCACAAGCAAAAGTCTCAAAAATGGCAGCTTCAGAATGAGCAGGGACTTGCTTCTCCTCGAACAAGTGGTTCAGATTCAGAGATGAACAAATGCCTCCCTCACATTTAATAATAGTTGTTTCAGTCTTTTATTCCTCTTTCTAGGAAACTTACCTTTCGAAAGTGGGACAAAGTTGCGACTGATCCACGGCACCTAGTCAAGTCCACCCAACAACTTTACTTATTTATTTGAAGGCTTTTTATCAACAACTTTATCAATATATCATATAATTACTCTCCACCAAGCCATCTCATTTCACACGGCTCACATCGGCTCCTCACTCATTTTACTGTTCATAACGAAATCACGGCTTCAAACAAAAAAAACCTCCGGCTCTGCGACGGCTTCCCATGCTTGCATTATTCAAATTTCAAAACTTCAAAACTCCCGCCCCAATTTTTAAAATCGTTTACTTTTCCTGTTCCAGATGCTCCCTCTCTCCCAATTCCAGATGCTCCCTCTCTCCCACAGTTACCAAACCAATTTCCTCCCCTCTGCGACGACGCCCGATGCCCCCTTCATCTCGCAACAGAGATCTCGCAGCACATGACCTCCCCTCTGGAATATGGAGGAAGATTTTGAAAGCGAAACAGAGATCTCGCAGCACATGATCTCCCCTCTGCGACGACGCCCGATGCCCCCTTCATCTCGCAGCTCTCCCCCTTGCCATCGCTTGTCCTCTTCGTGCTACAGTGTTTTGTGCTCAGTCGTTGATGACTTTCCCGGCATTAAGATTGCCGATCCTTAGATGGTTCTTGCTTCATATTTACTTGTATTTCTTTCTCTAAATCGTTGATCGTTTTGTGAAGAATTCTTCCTTGAGGATCCTG
>JANTPZ010005646.1:0-34761 GCA_025593235.1 Vachellia pachyceras
AAGTGTGAATATGTGCTATTGTATGCTATGGCCATATGCATTTCATTGTTACATGTTGCACTTTTATGAATTCACACTTATGTTGAAAGTTGTCATGCAATTTTATAATGTGTGTTAGAAAGTTTTGCTACTGGGATTTCCAAAAATCTCACCCTCCCCCACTAACCATTTTTAGGTGGAAGCACATCAAAGGGTAAGGAGAACATGCTTGATACTTGAAGCAAATTTTGATGTGTATTAATGTGGATTGTGTTGTAGACTGTATGTTGTTATGTATTATAGTTGTAATGTGACATGTAATGTAACTTGAGAATGTATCATGGACTTATGATAATTTGTTGATGCATTAAGAGTACCTAATAATATAGGTTAAAATAGTTAAGAAAAGTTTAGAAATCAAAGTGATAAGTTATGAAGCAGGGCTGAAATTTGACCAAGTGCTGGAAGTAAAGTTGGTCATTTTCCCTAATTTGCCCTATTGGAAAACAGAGTAATTGAACTTCAAATGAGTTGAAATTTTATGGAAAAATAGTTCACATTGCAAGGTTTAAAATGAGCTAAATATCACTGGAATTGGAATTTTTTACAGAAAGTTATGACTGTTCAAAGTTGACGAAAAATCATAGAAAATCCTGGGAAAAATGAAAAATTACCATATGAATAGTACATTTTTACGAATGAATATGCACCATTTGGACCATTTACTGTTCAAATGAGTATTTTTTTCCCTCATAAAAGAATTTGTAAGCTTCAAATAGAAGTTGGAACCACTCGATTTCAATTTTTCTAGAATTAGTTATGAATTTTCAAAGTTGGCCCGGAAAACTGTGAATAGTAACTTCCTTAAAAATGAAAGTTTTAATTTTGGGTCCTTTTCACAATGTAAGATGCTTGAGGCCATAATTTGGTACCAACTCATCATAATAGAAGCTAAGAGGGTTAAGTAAAAGGTGTCACAAAATGCGTATTCATTGGCTATAGCAACCTTCATAAAGGTTACAAGTGTATGAGCTCCACTGGAAGGGTCTACCTCTCACGACATGTGGTTTTTAATGAAACTGATTTTCCTTTTTCTACAGGATTTATGAACAAGAGGAAGTCTCCTGATGATGAGACAATTCAAGCTGAAATGTTGTTAAAAGTACCTGAATCTATGCTGTCTGCTGCTGTTCCAACAAGTACCAGGATCACATCCTCTAATGAAGCTCTTCCCAGTGTTACTCCTACATCTACCTCTGGTGACTCCTCTCCGTTAATTACTGGGAGTACAGAAAGTGAAAATCAGATGTTAGAAGCCTCTCAATCTGAGGATACTGCTCTTCTAGATGTGTTAACCCAAAGTTCACCAATGCAACTTCCAGAGCCAACGGGACATCCTTTGATTACTAGAAGTAAGGTAGGTGTTCACAAACCACGTATGCCTTACATTGGTGCTGTTGTGACTAATATGCACATTCCTAGAGAACCTCTTAGTGTAAAGGATGCATTAGGCTCGCCTGAATGGAAAAGGGCCATGGCTGATGAATATATTGCCTTAATAAAAAATCAGACCTGGAAGCTAGTACCAAACACTGGGCAAAGCAAAATAGTAGACTGTAAATGGGTTTTTAAACTAAAACCTACTGTTGACAAGTCTGTGTACAAATACAAAGCCGAGTTGGTTGCCAAGGGGTTTCAACAAAGTCCAGGTGTAGACTTCAATGAAACTTTTAGTCCAGTACTTAAATCGTCAACACTGAGATTTGTTTTAACTGTGGCAATAACGTTTAAGTGGACCATTAGATAGGTAGATGTTAATAATGCCTTTCTTAATGGTGACCTTGAGGAACTTGTTCTCATGAGACAATCAGAGGGTTTTATCTCGTCAAAGTTCCCTAATCATGTTTGCTTGCTGAAGAAAGCGCTGTATGGACTCAAACAAGCCCCTAGAACATGGTTTGACAAGTTAAGAGTCACCTAGTCAGCTGGGGTTTCACTCACTCCAAATGTGATACCTCTCTTTTCTTTGTCAAGCAAAGGGCATTTATTTTGTTTGTCCTAATTTATGTTGATGACAATTATTACTGGGAATTCAAATAATGCACTTGAAGTGTTTATCAAACAGCTGCATTCTCGATTTGCTTTAAAGGATCTTGGACCTTTGCACTCTTTCCTCGGTATTGAAGCCTTCAGGAACAGCTCTGGGCTTTTTTTAAAACAAGAAAGGTACATACTCAATTTACTTGACAAGTTTGGTATGTCTAAATCAAGTCCAGTCCCTACACCAATGGTTGTGAATAAACACCTATCAAAAGTTGGTGGTGTTCCTCTAAACAACTCTACAATCTATAGACAAGCTGTTGGTGGACTGCAGTACTTAACCTACACCAGACCAGATATATTATTTGCTGTCAACAAATTAAGCTAGTTTTTAAGCTCACCAACTGTGGACCACTGGCAGGCAGTAAAAAGGATTTTTCGCTATCTTAAAGGAACTATTTCTATGTCTTTACATATTAAACCAGGAAATCACCTAACTGTACAGGGATACTCAGATGCAGATTGGGCTGTATGCCTGGATGACAAGCATTCTATAGGAGGTTACTCCGTGTTCCTTGGTGATTCCCTGATTTCTTGGTCAGCAAAAAAGCAACAAGTTGTTGCTAGGTCCAGTGCAGAGTCTAAATATAGATCCCTAGCAAATCTTGCTACAGAACTAGCTTGGATACAATCTTTGCTCGGTGAAATTGGTCTCTATCTTAGACACCCACCAATAGCTTGGTGTGATAACTTAAGTGCTGCTGCTTTGGCTTCAAATCCTGTCTTTCATGCTAGGACCAAGCATATTGAGCTGGGTGTACATTATATAAGAGATAGAGTGATAAACAAACAGCTTACTATCTAATATGTGCCTTCCTTCAAACAAATTGCTGATGTCTTTACCAAAGCTCTGTCACACTCAAAGTTTCAAGAGTTCAGGTCCAAACTAGGCCTCACAAATCTTCCAGGACCTAGTTTGCGAGGGGATGTTAAGAACTATCTCATGTTTGAGCCCAATATGAAGTTTGGATAATTGCATCTTGGCCCACATAACTTGCAGCCTCATTTATCCTCTCATGCTATATTGTATACGTGTTGTATTATTCTAGAATATGCTTAGGTGATCACGTGAATATAGCTGCTGTAATGGTCACGTGAATGCATCTGCTGTACTTTCTTTATATAGCGCACAGTAACAGACAATACAATCATCTTTTCAACATTTCTCTGTTTTCTTTCTTCTACTTTCTTTACTTTGATACACAAAACGAATTATTAAAGACCCAAACCTAGTTGCAACAACGTGTTCCAATAAAATCAATGGTAAGACTTTTCTCAGCCTTCAAAACATCATATTCAAACCCCATAAAAACTAAGGCAAAAAATCACATTCAAATCTAGGGCAAGCACATGAAAAGGGCTAATTCAACAAAAGAAAAGTAATGTTCCCATCTTCTTGTTTAAGGTAAATGACATATACATAATCATATATATGTGCATAAGAAATTCAATATAGCCTAAGGATAGATTCATTGACCCAAAAACAAGACCAAAGAATTGCAATATTAGGCGAAGGTCTACTATCTGAGAAAGAAATTAGAGAAATCAAGGAATCAGAATGGCAACAGATCAGAAATGAATTAGGCTCAGAGAGTTACTATCTGTGCTCAAAGAAAAGTCTCTTACTTTAAAAAGACTCAACTCATACAAGAGGTGTTAGAAATCAGCAATGTTCTTCGCCCATTTCACAATTAGTGACATAAAGATATAGAATTCATTGTAGATCGGGGGTAATCAAAGTGGAATAGAAGCGATTTGAAGAAATCAAAAGAAGAATGAGGGCGAATGAAAGTTAGCATAGACAGAAATAGTTGAGGATGAATACTCTGTGACAGTGAAGATGACGAGCAGAGCGGCTGAGTGAAGACGACTAACAGAGTGGCCGATGCGAAGATGATGAGCAGATTGCAGAGCAGCGAGTCTCAGTCTCTCAAGTTGGAAAGGAGATTCGACAAGCAGAGTGGCTACACAATAGACCTCGAGTTCTGTCATGGCAGGTTCTATTCTTCCCAATTTCACCATTTTGAACATGCATGTCTCTTCTTAAACTTGCTTGCATGTCTTCTTCTTCACCATTTCGTCCATTTAAACTTGCTTGCATTTCGAACATGCATGTTTTCTCCTTCTTTTAAACTTGCTTGCGAGTGATTCTTCCCCATTTCACTTCTCGAAACTTGCTTGCATTCTCTTCTTTGAATCATTGGCCGTCGAGCTTTACCTCTTACTTTGGTTCAGTTTCTGCTACCAGAAGTAAAACTTGCTTGCATTTTGAATCGTTGGTCATCGAGCTACCATCGCGTACGGATTTGGTTGGGTAGATCCTTGCAAGTTGTTTACCTCTTCTCCTTTTACTTTGGTTCAGTTTCTGCATGCACCCATGAAATGATAGTCAAATGAATTAACTGATTTGTGAGTAGTATAATACTTGGTAAGTCTGAAAAATCCAACCTTCATTGAATCAAAGTGAGATTTGGGGGTTAATGGTTGGGCACAATGATAATTAATTCATTATAGTAAATTACGCATTTACCATCATCTAGCAATTCACAGCACTTTGAGTTGGGGGGCAACAAGTGTTAAAGTCCAACCCTCCTTATATACACAACTGAAAAACGAAGCGTGAAATGCCCGATTTGGAGATTCCGTGCTCATCATCAATATCGCGTGTATTTCTTGAGTTGAAAACTGAATTTGTTGATTTAATTGTATGAATTTAAGTTTTCTTTTCATCTCTTGAATTAAAAACACAATTTTTTAGCTAGCTAGCTGAGATTTTATTTCAGGGATGATAATAAGTAAAAATGATTTTTATTTTGTTATCCTATCCTATCGTTTCTTTTCTTATTTCTTTCTTAGGTTAAAGTTTTCGGTTGTTATTTTTGTGATTAACATCGTTATTTTCATTTCCTAGATGGAGGCAAGTGGTTTTTATTTTTGTGATTAAATCGTTATTTTCATTTCCTAGATGGAGTCAAGTGGGTTTTAATTTGGAGGCTATAACAACTTTTATGGGCGAATCTGATGATTTTGGTTTAGCCCCCCTTCTTTAGAATTTTAACAAAATATTCATATCGGTATTACAAATTGGACTAAAGCGTGTATTTTGATTACATAGAATGAGGATGCATGTCTAGTACGCAATGTTATATGAAAAAGAAAAGTCTACGCAATGTTAACCAAATCTTAGTTGGAAAAGTTACATCTTAAGTGTAACAAATGGATTTTAGTAAAAATCTATTTGTGAGCCTAAGTGTGTTCAGAATCTAAATTATCAACTATTTTTTATCATTAACCTTGTTTTTTAAAAACTTAATTGTAATTAAAAAAAAGTACACAAATGTCAACTCAAATACGTTTTCTTTGTCTTTTTAATATGAAACTCCACATAACTTTATGATTTGTCTTTTTAAATTTGAATGGTGTTTACAATGGATTAAGGTTTGATAAATGGATTGTACTTGGATGAATACGTTATGAGAATGGTGTGGAAGAGTTTATTGAATTTGCTAAAAGAAATGCGACTAGCAAAAATGTGATGTATTTTTATCTCTGTGTTAAGAGTATAAATGGGATTAGGCAAAATATTGATGATATAAGGGATCACCTAATTTGTGAGGGAATAAATCTCCAGTACACAAAGTGGATATGGCATGGGAAAAACTAAATGCATATGCAGCACACGAAAGAGATTCTGTGGATGCAATAGATGAAGATAGAATGTAAAGAATGATTCACGATGTTGAGGTAGAATCTTTTGCCCAAGCGCCTGTATATGAAAGATGCATAGCGATGCAGAGACACCGTTGTACCCTGGGAGTAAGCATACACGCTTGACGGGTACATTGCATTTGATGAACTTGAAGGCATCTTGTGGGTGGACCGACAGTAGTTTCACATTGTTGCTGTAGTTGTTGGGTGATATACTTCCATAGAACAATGTATTTCTAAAACGTATGCATGAAGCTAAGAAAATCTTATGTACGATGGGCATGGAGTACAAGAAGATACATGCTTATCCTAATGACTGTATACTATACAAAAATGGGTATGAAGATCTTAGTGAGTGTCTGAAATGTAAAACTGCATGATACGAAGTGAGGAAAGGTGGTGATTGTGGTGATAAACTAGCTAAAAGGCAATATTTGAAGGTACTGTGGTATCTTCCAATAGTACCACAGTTTAAGCATTTGTTTGCCAATGCAACAAAAGCACAGAATTTGAGATGGCATTGTGATGAGAGAATATCTGATGGAAGGTATCTTTGACACTCGGCTAACTCTCCACAGTGGAAGAACATTGATGAAATGTTTCTACAATTCGGTAGTGAGCCAGGAAACCTTCGGCTTGGGCTTTGTATAGATAGAATCAATCCATATGGGACACTCAATAGTACATATAGTGCTTAGCCGGTGCTTATGGTGATATACAACTTGCCTCCCTGGTTGTGCATGAAACGTAATCATATGATGCTTACTATGATGATTTCTGGACCGAAACAGTCGGGGAATGATATCGATGTTTACTTAGCACCTTTGATTGAAGACTTAAAGAAGCTATGGGAGGAAGGCATTGATGTGTTTGATGCATATAGGCAGGAGTCATTTAAGCTACGTGCGATGATCTGCACAACGATAAATGACTTTCCTGCATATGGTAACTTGGCAGGATACCGTGTCAAGGGGCATAAAGCATGTCCGATATGTGAAGCAGACACACACTTCCATCAACTTAAGCATGGCAGAAAAAATGTCTACCTTGCCCAAAGGAGGTTTCTTCATTGGTTTCACCCCTATCGTAGGTTAAGAAAGAGTTTTAACGGCTTTCTGGAGAATAGGATGGCTCCAAAAGCATTAGCCGGAGAGGAAGTTTATAGCCAGACAGAGTATGTCAACGTCATCTTCGGTAAGAATCAAAGAAGTGCGAGCGAGAAGAGCATATGGAAGAAGCGGTCAATTTTTTTTATCTTCCATATTGGCGTACTCTTGATGTGAGACACAATATTGATGTAATATATGTGGAGAAGAACATTTGTGATAGCCTTGTCAGGATGCTGTTGAACATACCGGGAAAGACTAAGAATGGAATCAGTGCGAGACTAGACTTAGTTGAAATGGGAATAAGAGAACGGTTACATTCAAATCTAAGAGATGATGGTAAAAAGGTGTACATGGAGCCAGCATCGCATACACTATCAAAAGCCGAGAAAAAAAGTTTTTGTGAGTGTTTGCATACCATCAAGGTGCCACAAGGGTATTCATCGAATGTGAAAAGGCTTGTTTCATTAGATGATTTGAAGCTCGTGGGATTGAATTCCCATAATTCTCATGTATTGATGCAGCAACTATTACCAGTGGCTATTAAAGGCATTATGAAGGATGACGTTTGATCCACCATAACTAGGCTTTGTGTTTTTTAAATGCTATATGTAGCAAAGAGATAGAAGTTGAAAAGTTGGACGAATTGAAAAATGAAGGTTACATTATTCTATCCCAACTAGAGATGCATTTGGCCCTTGCATTTTTTGATATAATGGTCTATCTGGTTGCTCATTTAGTAAGAGAAATAAGGCTGTGCGGTCTGATTTACCTGAGATGGATGTACCCTTTTGAGCGTATCATGAAGGTTTTAAAAGTTTATTTAAAAAATCCTTATCGACCCGAAGCATCCATTGTGGAAAGATATGTAGTGGAAGAGGCTATGGACTTTTGCAATGATTATCTATCTAGGGTAAGTGCACAATCACGGCATGAAGAAGGTGCAAGCAAGGGAACATGAGGTTTAAAAGTGAAGAGTATGCCTCATGAAGATGTGTTACAAGCACACCTATATATCTTGAATAATATGGAAGAAATTCAACCTTATTTTGTTGAACATAAGCAGGTGTTAAATAAGATGCATCCTAGAAAGAATGACATGCAGATAGTGAATGAACAGAATAAGACATTCATAGGATGGTTAAAGGAAAGGCTTTCTCGTGACATCGTGCTTCTGAGATGACCAAATGGTTAGCATGGGGGCCTACATTTGAGGTGGTCACCTGGAGCGGTTATGACATAAATGGGTATTCATTCTACACAAAGGTTTAAGATGACAAGAGTATTGTGCAAAATAGTGGGGTGATGTTTGTAGCTGAAGCCATGCATTTTTCAAGTTCAAAAGACAAGAACCCTGTATTGGCATCTATAGCTTACTATGGAGTTATTGAAGAAATTTGGGAGATGACCTACAACAAGTTCAAATTTCCTTTATTTAAATGTAAGTCGGTTAATAATAATGCCATTGTAGTTGACCAACAGTTTGGATTTACCTCAGTTGATCTTGAAAGAGTTGGTTATAGAGATGAGCCATTCATTCTAGCAAGTCAGACCAGACAATTGTTTTATGTCATAGACCCAGCAAATAAAAAAATGTCGATTGTACTTCAAAGTAAAAAAAAAAAAGGATGGTGATCCAACCTTAACCTGGACGATATACCTCCTTTTACTATAAATCCGCCTAGATCACGTGAAGTGGAATTGGTTGATGATGATCACTATGCTGTAAAACAAGATCACTGTGAAGGAATATGGGAAAATACATAAAGGTTAATTACGATATGAGTTATATTATTGTGTGTTATATGTTTTTATGAGTTATAGTATTATGTGTTATATGTTTTTACCTTAATTTACTTTATTAATGTTGATTACAATTTATTTATATCTAACATTGATTTCTTAACAGAAATATGGCGAATTCTGATGAGTCACACAGTGATGGATATGTAGATGAAAACCCAATGGTGGTGAAAAAAGGTTAGGGGATGTACAACTATGGCCTCCTTAACTGCATGTCATCGCCAATGATGGGAGAAGGTGCATGTAGAATTCGATGCTGATTTGAATCCTATCGGTGATGAGCAAACTCTATTTATCAGCTATTTAGGGTATTTGGCACAGAGCAGAGTTAGCATACTGTACCTTAGCAGCTACTCCTGGGACCTTATGGTAATTTTGTGAATCTTTATAACCTTTTATTCATTAATTCTCTTATTGGGGACCTATTGCAAATTTCCCATTTAGTTTTTGAGCTTTGACTGGTTACAACTCACTCTATGTAATTTTTCTTTTTCACACTTATTATGTTTATAAATAAGGGTATGATTGGAAAAATGTTACATACCGTACATATTTATTTCTTTTAACTAATTTTAACCACCGATTTGCTATATGTGGTTTTAATAATTGTTGCCTATAAAAAGAACCAGGGAGAATATTTAATAAAGATAGGGACTAAATTATAAAATGATTAGAATTATAGGAGCCAAGTTGCAATGAGTCAAAACATTCAGTTCCTGAGTTGTACTAGTTCAAAGTGAGAGACTAACTTATGATCAAATATAAACTGTAGGGATTAAAATATTACTTTTCCCCTATTTATAAATTACCTAGATATTAATTAAAAGGCAAGTTGTTTTGTAGATTTTTAAATCTATCCCTGTTGTTGGAAATGATCAGGTATGTGTGATGACAGACATTGAGGCGAAAGTAAGGGCTTGGACATGGGAAACTGATACTGGAGAAGAATTCCGAGTCGGTGCAGGATTAGGTGATGCATACCCTATCACTTGTTGTGCTGTGGAATACTTTGAAGCAAGTGGAACTATATTGACTATGCTGCTTCACCACCTCTCACCCAACATTTCACACTTTACAATGTCTCTTCTCCACCATGCCATTATTTGTAGCAACCAAAGAGCTGTGAATATGATCCTAAATGCTGGTGCAAATACATAATTGGCAATGCAAACAGGTAAGGAAGTAAATTCATTTTACCCTATTCATCTGGCAGCACGCCTCGGATCGAGCGGCATTCTTCAATCCCTTTGCGATTTTGGTTGTAACTTAGAGTTCCAAACACAATCTGGGGATACTGTATTGATGATCTCTGTGAGACATAAGCATGAGGATTGTCTTAAAGTGTTGGTATCAGCAGGAGCTTATCTGGGGCTTGATAATTCTTCTGGCCAATCTATGATGTCAATAGCAAAGTCTATTAAGTGGACTGACATCTTTCAGAAGGCAATCTTGGACTTGATTCGAGGCGGTAAGATTGTTAAATCGAGCAACACCTCCGTATTTTTGGCTCTAATTCTCACGACTCGTGCTGATGATGGAGAGGCTTTGAAGGAGCTCATTGGACATAGTAGGAACATAGATTTGGATGAGCAGGATGAAAATGGATTCTCAGCTTTCATGATAGCTATATCAGAAGGTAAAGTAGAGGCTTTCAGGTTGCTTCTTAAAGCTGGAGCTGATGTCTTAAAGCTAAGAAATAGGCATAATTTGACATCCCTTGACCTTATGAACCTTAGCAAATATGCAGGGAAATTTTTGAGAAAATAGTGCTTGAATTTGCACTTGAAAAGGGATCTAATGTCTCCAATCTTGCACTACACCCTTTGCATCATGCTGCTCGGCATGGCGACACTGATCTTGTTCATAAATTAATTAAGAAAGGATTTGATGTGAACACTTTGGACAATGATGGATACACCCCGTTAATGTTAGCGGCAAGAGAAAGGCAAAGTGAGATGTGTAAGCTTCTGATCTCATATGGTGCCAAATGCGAAATCCAAAATGAGAGACATGAGAGAGCCCTTTCACTTTCACTTGCTAGGAAAAACGGTGTAGAAAATGAAGTAGAGAGAGTGATATCGAATGAGCTAGCTCGAGGTCTAGTTCTACACGGGGCTCGTTTGAAGAAGCACACGAAGTGTGGGAAAGGGTCACCATATTGTAAAGAACTGAGGATGGTGGAGGTTAATGGAACACTGAGATGGGGGAAATCAAGTAGAAGGAATGTGGTGTGTAAAGCTGCTGAGATTGGTCCAAGTGATAAGTTCAGATGGAATCGTAGAAGGACGTATGATGTTGAACAACCATGATTGTTCCACGTGGTCACTACAAAGAACAAAGAGTTCCATTTTGTGTGTAGTGGTAATGTTGTTATGGCTGAATTGTGGGTCAGGGGTATTAAATTGATCATTTCAGAAGCCATCTTTGGCAGATCCATGCCTGAAGCTACCGTGGCTAAATCTTGAAAGCTACTATATATTGTTTATAGAACTTCTAGCCCCTATGATATAATTGTAACTTGTATATAAAGAATGAGAAATACCAATGGGTTTTTTAAGTGTTAACTTGGGCAATGGTAGTTGAATCTAACAGAATAAAATAGTACGAATCAAGGTTTAAGTCCCCACTAAAATGTACCCATATTTAATACTTAATAGTAATGGTGTGAATGCAAACTAGCCTGCCGGCTACAAGTTGACCCACTGTGATACGGGATATATATTGCCTTACAACACCTCAAGTAATATTGCCTGATATTTTCACTACCAGAAAAATGTTATTTAGCGACGGAAATATCCGCCGCTAAATAGCTATTTTCCTTCAGAAAATTCCATTTAGCGACAGAAAATATTAACGACCCTCGTTTTAGCGACGGAAAATAGCTATTTAGCGAAGGAAATAGAATTTTTCTAGTAGTGTTTGTACTTAGCAGAATTTCTAAGAAAAGAAGATGGGGACTAACTATTAACTATATGGATGAGCTAGGGTCATGTTAGGTTTAATTTGATAGGAATTAGGGCAAAATGGGATTAAACAAGGCCAAGGTGAAATAGAAAGGTGCTAGGGCTAATTCAACGAGGCTGGATCAAATAGAAACAGAGTGAAATTGGGACCACTTGCTTTCCAGTATTTGATACCGTTTCCATTTTTTAAGCTAAACACAAGTATACTCTTACTAGATAGAATCTTGTTTGAGACAATATCAGTAACTAAATGTGGCATCTCTCAGGGGTAATTCAAACATTGATTCATCACATTGTGAAGGACTAACCCTATCTGCTAGACACAACTACCGTTGGTTATTGTTTTTGAATTTAGTTTGCAAGAGTTGATGGAAATAACATTGTTATTTACAAAACACATATTTTATAACTAGCAAAAGACATTTCAATAACTAAGCATAATAAAATATCAAGTGTCTGCATGAAAACGTACAAGGCTAAATTTACATTTCTACATGTTTCGATAAAAAAACTCACAAGTATTCATAAGTTTGTTTATATGCAGACATACATATTTTGAAAACTGAAGATAACAAAATATACCTATGTTTATGTTAAAAATTTACATAATAACGTGTTTTGATACTAAAATTAAAGTGCTCATAGGCCCTTTTACAGGTGTACCTAAATATTTTGATTACTAAGTATAGGGAAATAAATAAATGTTTAGAATCTCTTGGTCTTCATTAAAATTAAGTCCCTTTTGAGGGGCTATAATGGAATTCTCCCTACTTCAAACTATATAATTATTCATTTAATTATATTATTTCTCAATGACTTCCTTTAATTTTAAATTGTTTAGTTAAAATAATTTTATATTGACTTTATTATTTTATCTTAAATATCTTTTGTAACAATCTATTGCATATTTTTTGTATCAGAACTCGTTAGTGTAAAGTTACACTTACAATTTTTTTAAGAAAACTTAAGTAAATTTCTTTATATTTAATATGTTAAGTTCTCCAATTACATATACACATATATCGTTAATCATAATATTTAGAAAATAAAACACATAATCACATGTGATTGGAGAATTTGATATAAAAAATATAAGTAATTTGACCCAAAATATAATATAAATTTTTGTATATACATATGTTATTTTGTTATACTTAATTGTCGGAATTCGTTTGTGTTGGTCATATGAACACTTTGGGGGCTTTTTTTGTATCACATGTTATAATGCGAATTGAGACTTATAAATTTTCATACGTACGTTTATTATTTACTATGCTCACTTGCTCAATTGTTAAAATACCAATGTTAAAAAATAGCCAATACTGAGCACTCCTTCTATCTGTAAAAAATAGCCAAATTCAAAGGTGTTTTTAAATATGGATGTAATTTTTTGTGGGAGAATTGCATTTAGATCTCGTTATAGCGAATTAATTACTCTAAAGTCTCAAAAGGCTTTTAATAATAAGTCGAGAAGCACCATTAACAAGTGAAGTAGCTACCATTAATAACCTCTTAGGACCTTAGAGTAATTAATTCGTACCGCAAGACTTTAAAGTAATTCTCCCAATTTTTTTTTCAGTTTTTATTTACTTGATTTATTTTTTTCCCTCCAGGCCCGTTAAATTTTGAATTTTCCTTCTATTTTCATTTACTTTTTTGTTCTCCTTCAGCCATTAATAAGAGTGATTGGACTCTTTCCCAATTCCAAACGTGCTGCTGCAGCCTTTCCCGCAGGACACTCAAACCTGCTTTTCTGGTCTTCACACATCCTTCACAACTTCTGTTTTTTCTTCTTCATCTTCCACCTTCTGCATCTTCTTCTCTCTTCTATTTTTCCTCATGGAAGACTCAACAAAGATGAGCTTAGCAAGGCTGGATGTGAGATCAATCACGATGCAAGAGAAAAGAGAATATGAGTTCATCATTTGAGGTCTAGGCATTGGCTTGGAGGGTTGGGTGGGTTATCGGGTTAGTCTCGAGTCAATCCGATGCAAACTCAATCACTTCATGTTCAATTGTAGAATATAAATATTTACAAAAATAATGAAAATCAAGTTAATTGATTCTAAAAAATTTTCAGAATTAATTTTCATATATCATTTAGTAATTATAATATATTTAATAAATTTTATGTATTTTAATCATAAATATTTTTTTAAAAAATATTCATTTTTCATATTTAAATAATAAGATTAAAATATTAAAAACGCATACGCAATTATGTATCGTGTTTCACGGAGATTTAACATTTTAAAAAATTTATTTAAGCAATTAGTTTTTAAAACAAAAAATGCTAACCCACGGATTATGTGGTCCGTGCTCGCCCAAACCTATCTCAACCCCGGAATTGGCACAGATTGAACCCATTTCCTGGCCCTAACTGTAGCTCAAACAAAATTGATCAAGAGGAAAAATTTACGGATGGAAGCTTTTGACTCTATGGACAATTTCTCCCAACTTTTAACGGGATTCCTAATTAAATATATAATAAAAATAAAATTTAAAGGGAAAGCAATATATTATATATGATCCCAATAAAGAAGTGAATTTTTAATTTCTTGCTTCGGTGCTTCCTTCTTCCCACTCAACATTTGACACCATCCGATGCGACACTCGAATCATTGGTTAAGTGTCGAATTTAAAAAGCCTAATGCAAAAGACATATGACACCTAGAATGGTTTCATCATCTGCTCTGCCGCATAAGGAGCAAGAAAGGATTAAAATTTCTAGCAGTGAAGAAGACATATCATGGTCCTAAGATTGAATATATATAGGCCCATTTGGATAAACTTGATAAACTTATTTCTCAACTGATAATTGGAGGCAACTCCTCTCGGGAACTTCTGAATTCTAAAGATTTTGCTGTAGGACTGTTAAAATAGTTTGCTTATTTCACTTTTTGATTCGTAACAGGGCCTTCTCACAGTGTTCCACAGCTGCAACAGGTTTTTCTTCCATTTGAATGTTGCATCAGTACCGGAATCTTCATTATTTTGCTCCAGAACAATTTTAGCTTCTGCAAGGTTACATGGAAAAAACTTTCCACTGCTGTGGCTTGAAAAAGAAGATGTTAGATCACCATTAATGGGAGAGGGATCAAAAGGAAAAGATCAAAATGAGGTGAGTGAGTTGTTAACAGAAAAATCTAAAGTGTTATGTTTATTAATTCCATTGAATAATATTTCACACACTCTCACTGCTTCATCCATTAAGAGATCAATGTCACTAAATAAAAAATAATCCTCAAAGGGTTGTTTCCTGGCTTTATGGACATCAAATTTAATTACTTTATCACCAAATTCCATAGTGATGTAACCATCTTTCATACTAATTACAGTATTGTCTGTTTTAAGAAAAGGCCTCCCTAGAATGATAGGTTCATCAACATATGACTCATTTTCCATATCCAACACATAGAAATCTGCAGGGAAGACTAAATCTCTTACTCTTACTAAAATATCTTCTATTAATCCCTTGGGTTTCCTAATAGTTCAATCAGCAAGATGGATTAACATATTAGTTTCTCTCCTGCACCCAATATCTAGGGATAAATACATGGAAAAATGTATCACATTAATTGCAGCACCAAGATTCAACAATGCATTAGATATATTCATTTTACATAGTGCAAGGAACTGTAAATGAACCAGAATCAGCACATTTTACAGGTAATTGTGGCTTAAAAATTACTAAAACATTAGAGCCTACCTACACAAGTTCATTTGGTTTGTATTTATTCTTATTAGCACATAATTCCTTTAAGAATATCATGTATTTAGGTGCTCCCTTCAGAAAATCCAGCAAGGGAACATTTACAGTAAGCTTACTAAATAGATTCAAAACATCATTTCCAAGTTGGGAATTAGATATTTTCCTACTTAACATAAAAGAATTAGGGAAGGGCATGTCAGAAATTTTTACCTCTTTACCTTTATTGCTTAAGGCTCCATGATGCTCACTATGTCTTCCTTATTCAGCCCCTTCATCCATTTGGTCCTTTGCATTTGTAGAGTGAGTCTTCTTGAGGATGCTCTTATCCTTTTGGCTCTCGAATGTAGGGTTGAATTGAGGTGTTGAGGTTTGCCCATGCATGTTTTCCTCATAAATAGCTCCTTCCTCATCCTATTTTGGTTCCTCAAACCCAACTTTCTTGCCACTTCTCAAGTGGATGGCATTTAACCTCTTAGGATTTACCATAACATTTGAGGGTAGTGTTCCTTTCTTAGCATCATCATCTTCAGTCTTTGCATTGGCTAATTGAGAGACAAAGGTCTGGAGGTCATCATGCTTCACCTCCATTTGCTCAGTCTTATCACAAAGCTTGATCATCATATTCATTAAGGGCTCATTTGAAGTATATTCTTGGCCAAGTACTTCTCTTGAAGTTGATGGGTTGTGATAAGGAGTCATAGGGGGATTTGCAAACTGTCTCTGGGAATTTCCAGTAGCTCTATAGAAGCTGTCCTTGCCTTGGTTAATTGGGTATCCACTATTGTAGGTGTTGGGATATTGCTCTCTTTAATTGAAGGGATTTTGTCTCTGAAAATTTACGGCAGCCACCTTGGAGGCATCACTTTGAGAGGGGCAATTAATAGTAATATGCATTGGGCTAGCATATATGTCACATGAGAAGGGCACAAGGGCTTGTGACATAGGAGTGGCATTGGTAGCATTTACACTATGGAATTGTTGAGCTTGCATGTTCTACTGTAGGCACCTCACTTGATCACTTAGAATGGCTAACTTGTTCAATATTTCATCATTTGACCAAGATCCTACTCCACAAGCTTGGCCACACCTCTTGCACCAAACTGTTGGTTATTTGCTGCTATTTTCTCTAATAATTCCCATGCTCCTTGAGATGTAAGGTCAATCAAGGATCCACCAGTTGCAGCATCAATGGTTACCTTCATATGGTCTAGTAATTCATCGTAGAAGTACTGTACCAGGTAAGATTGTGCAATTTAATGATGTGGACAGTGGGCTAGGAGGGCTAAAAATCTGCTCCAATGCTCAAAGAGGCTTTCCCCCATAGCTTGTTGAATACTATATATTTCTTTCTCACCTTAGCAGTCCTTGAAGCTGGAAAATATTTTTTTAGGAATGCTTTCTTCTATTGCTCCCATGTTAGAGTAGCAAAGTGTTGTGTGAGCATATGGAGCCATTTCTTAGCTTTGCCATCCACAGAAAATAGGAATGATATGCTTAAAATGTCATCCAATCAAGCTCCAGGGGGTTTCATTGTAGAACAGACCATGTGTAGGCTTTGAAGGTGTCTATGAGGATCTTAACCTACATTGCCAAAAAATTTTAGTAAAGCACTTATTAAATGACCTTTTAATTCAAAGTTTGCATCAAAATTGTAAAAGCCATAAGGGTTATAACAATACCAAAAAAAATGTCATTTAGCGACCAAAAAATCTGTTGCTAATTAGTTATTTTTCTTCAGAAAATTTTCATTTAGCGACGGAAAATATTAGCAACTCTCATTTTAGCGATGAAAAATAGCCATTTAGCGATAGATTTTCTGTCGCTAAATGAGATTTTTCTAGTAGTGATAATCAACATTTGATGAATTCATTTCCCTTATGCTCCTATTCCTAGTTTCATTATCCACATTGTTAGGCATATGTTCACCATTATGCTCCCTGTTTGGTCTAAGTATTTCCTCATTAGGATCCATTACAAAATGATTATCAATATAATATCTCAATACAAATTCAGAATCAGATGTATCACTGTTATGACAAGAATCAGATGAGGATATTCTAAGTGTGGTGTGTGAAGATTGTTCGAAGGGTAATTGCAGCAATGGAATTGAAGTATTTGTGTCTTCACTCATTTTTCCTTTTCTTAAAGCTCTAAGAGTTTTATTTACTTCTTGATCCAATAAAACAATTTCTTGTTCTTTAGATCTGGTCATGCAAACTTAAAATAATGAAAACAGTAGATATTCTCTAGTTCTAGCAATAGAGAATGGTTAACAAGGCCCAAAATCACAACACTAATGGCTGTATTCAAGATGCAATTCAAGCAAGTATAAATCAAGCATAGGAAATTCAGTATAAAAACTTTTTCCTGCTGTAACCGAATCAAAGCTAAGCAAAAACTTTTTCTTTTAACAGCAGTTCAAGAGAAATATTTTCAGCACCATGTGACAGCAAGTGTATGATTAACAACTAGCAAATATCTTCTATGACAATTAGCAGAATTTTTTTTTTTTTCCAGTTTACAGCTAAGGTATCAATGAATCCAGATTAGAGTATATGACAACTGATTCAAAATCAGATTTAAGCTTCTATGATGAAGAAGAGAAGGGAGGGCATAAAGACCCTGGTTCAAGCAACAACTAACGAATTGCTCTTCTGTAACTTACAATTGGTGGTCAAAGTGAAATATCAAGCAGTGAATTTGAATACAAGAGTCACTTATCACTCAAAGCTTCTCTGTTATTACGGCAAATCAGTTTTACAAAGGCTTATGACAACAACTTAACTTTTTGCAACAAATTCTTTACTAACAGTAGCCTTATCAACAATTCCCACTAGTAACCACATTAATACTTGACAACAAAATCACAAAGATGACAGTAGCATAATATCCTCAGCACTTACTAACTAACCAAAAAAGCCTCACGTGATAGATCGCAGCAGAATTAACTAATGACAGTAAAAGTGAGTGGTGACAGCAATTATGTTTCAGAATTAGTCCAGATTTCAGCAAGTTGTCACAATGCACATAGATCAGAAATTAACAACTTCCAACATTCAAATTTGACCGGTTCTACTTCAGATTTCCAGAGCAATGTTACAACAAGATATCATTAGCAGAGAATTGAAGGTCCAGTTTAAATCAAGGAGGAGAATCTAAAACAAGGATTTATCTCATTGCAAAGAAAACAAGATGCAATGGTTTCATAAGGAATGCCAAGAGATGTCATAGAATTTTTCAAAGGTTAGTACAACGAGGTAAGCTATTTTAACAAATGGATTCCAGTGATTAGCTCTGCTACAAAGTGCCCAAATTCTAGCAATCAAAATGAGGTATTTCAGCAGTTTTTCATTCAGACTTCATTCAAATTTAAGCCCCAACAGCAACAAAAATTGAAGCTCAGTTGTCGTCCCAATTAAGGCATCTAATCACAATTAAAGTAGCAAAACATAGATTATGCAAAGAACCAGATTATGTAATTAGAATATAGGATAGGGTGAACTTATGAAGTTACACAATGATTGTAGCAGAACCAAGACTACCTAGTCCTAAGAAACATTTGGTCCATGTCGTTTGGATTATAAAAGCAAAAAAATTCCAATCCTAAATTTGCAAAAGAACTACTAACTAAAAATCAAAGAAACAAAGCACGGCGCCAAAATTTGATCCCTATCATTTGGAGGTCAAATTTAATATTCAAATTATGCAATTAGTGGCACAATCTTTAGATCAGTCTCTAAGGAGCTTAAGTTATCTCTAAGTAATTAATTGGCAAATTAATTTCACAAAACTAAGGGAGATGTTGTTTTGTCATTATACTCTAAAGCAAAAATCATTCTCTAAACTATTGTTTATGTGGTTTTTCTTGTCACCTAATTTGAAATGCAATAAAGCTAAAATAGGAAAGTGAATTCGTATGTAAATAGCGTCCTGAGAGTTTATGATTTCCCTTCTTGCCTCTCCCATAGCATGAGTTCACTAGTATCTCTTAACAGAAATAACTCCCACGCAGATCCAACAGAGAAATGATACGAATATTACTCAGTCACTTCCAAAAACAACGTCGATCGACATCATTCACAAGTCGTTCATTACTAATCACTTAAAGTCTCAAACAAGCACAATGAATGAATTAATAACTACTGTAAATCGAGAAGTTTATCATCTGAATATATGAATTAAATCAGCTGCATGAACTATCGTTAAGCTAACAAGTCTGAGTCATACATAAATCCATTCAGTACAGCATGTACTAATGAATTAAAACCAAGGATTAAATCTTTAGAGGCGACTCAGTGAGAATGAGGAACTCCTTGTGAATCAAGCTCTGGTTCCATCATAATTCCCAGGAAAGCAAGGGGATCAGCCGTACATGGATAACCTCACAGCAGCAGCAACGGTGATGAACTGAACGTTGAACGTCACCATGGTTAACTCTACTGATGAAAGCACGAGTTGCAACAGGAACAAGGAGGCAGAGAGGGTGAGAGCATGTAACAGACGAGACTGAATAGCTAGAGAGCAGTTGGTCTTGAACACAAAAATGGCGGTTCAAAGATGACAGATTTGAGCGTACTGACCAGAAGAAGAAAGACCAGATTCAGCTCGTGAGTCTACAGTTCCCTGATCTGAGAGCGTGATGGTGGAATAGTGGAATAGAAATGATGAAAATGGATGAGTTAAATGGATGAGGAAGCTGGAAAAAGGTCTAGAAAGTGGAGGACGACTAGCTTGAGTTGTGATGTTCAGAAGAGAAGGATGGTTCCGGGACGGTAGAATGAATTGATAGGCCTGCAAAAAATCTCTGCAAATGGGGCAAGACGAATATGAGTGAGAGCTGCGAGTCAACCGAGTTACTTTTTCTAAAACACAAATGTTGCTTAAAAAAATTCAGTCACTATTCACTCTCAAGAATTTCTCTTCTTTTGCTTTGAAGCTTAATTGCAGCATGTGTTCATCTCATCTCCTCACCATCATTCTCCACAGTCCATCAAACCATGACCGTCTACCACTGCTACTAATCGGAAAAGCCATAGGGTGTGTTTGGGTAAGCATTTTTTGCATGAAAAGCTCCTTCTGGATGGGTACATGCGTTTGGGTAAAATGACTTAAGGCCCAAAATCTCCTTCAAGTCAGAAGTAAGATCGCCCTGTGTGGCCTCCACATTGAAGCTCATTTACCATTGGAAGGCAATAAATGAGAATTAACCAGTGGATATGCCTCCTCTCATGCATTTTCCTCTCTTCTCTTTCACGCTAGCTCCTCTTCTGCTTGCCACTCTCCAGCTGACTTGACAAGCAGGTAATGGAAAACGTTTGGAGACTCTTTTCCTGTTGTTCTTGATTACCAATCCGCTTGAAATCTCCACCTTGTCACCGATCTGCTTGGTCAACTCATTTTCTCATCTCGTCAGATTTATGAGATACTCAGAGGTCAAGTTCATCTCGTCGGATTTTCAGCTCCCCTCTGTGGATTATTGTGGTTGCTGGTTTGTATGCTTTTTTTAAAAAAAACAAAAACAAAAACCTTCGGTGCACCTCCTCTGATGATGACGGAAAAATGCCACTTTGTGAACCCAGCTACCGCACCGTGTGAATCTGCTCGTTACTATGAAAAATCCGTGAGCTCCATGGTGTTCATAAATCAGTGAGCTCCATAGCTTCACATTGCAAATGAGAGAGCCTCTGCAAATTTATCTTCCATGCTTGTTGCTCTGTAAAGAAAGCTTTTCATCCTTCTCTCAATGTGCTAGCTTATTCAACAGGGAGATAGAAGTAAAGCAAAAGAAGGGAAAAAATATGTTCTTCTGTCTGAGATGGTGCCAAATGTTTGCTATGTGCTAGCTTATTCACAAGTTAATCAATTGCAAACTTTGTTGAACATTGTCCTTGATGAATGTGTGGAACAGCAATAATTGATGCTGGAGATGCAAGTTTTGAATTCCATATCACCTTATGGTAATTAAGTCATTAGTGAAACACATACATTGAAACAAAGCCCATCTCCTGTTTCTGATGCGTGTCCGTAAATTTAATTATTGATGATAATTAGATAAAAAAAATCTTTCTCTTACAGAGAGAGAGAGAGAGAGAGAACAATATCTAAGATTGCTTTTTGAAATAGATAGAGCATGTATGAAACTGTTCACGCGGATCCTCTTTGTTTGTCTGTCTCTCTTTTAACTTCCCTTGTGATTTCTACTTGAGAGATGAACAGAAAATATTAAATGAGAATGGGTAAATCAGAGGTAATTAATAAGATTGATTTGAGGGTTGATTCGTGTGAGCTTCTAAAAGAGGTTAGAAGCAGTTGTGTTCTTGCACGCCGTCGCCATGGAAGGGGTCAGTGAGGAAACCGGCTTAAGTGTCAAATTGAGGGCCATTTGTTGCAGACAACGAAGGCTCTCCGAGTGTTTGTTATGTTCTGTTCTGTTTTTCAAAAGATCTGAGTATATATAAATCAAAGTGAGGAGAAACTTAGACAACTTGAGAAACGCCCGAAGCTACACTGATGGAGTGCAAAGTTTTTGGAGGAAATCGTTTGAATGTGTTATTTAATCACATCTGACCTAAATATTTTATGACTATAAACTATGTTGTAATTGAGAATTTATTTCTCATTTGATTTCATAACCCCTGTTTGTATTGGAAAATATATTAGTTGACTTGTGTCTGGTAGACAACTCAGAATAATTTTACTTTTCAATCGTATTTAATTTACATAAATTTTCAATTATTCCATTTTTTATTTTATATCATTTTATTTTTCTCTAAATGTACCCCAATATATAAAATAATATATATATATATATATGAATATGTATTATTAATTGAGATTCATATCTTTTTAAATTATTTTCTATCAAAACTTATTTCTCAAACATTTATCGATATAAATTTTCTTTTTCAAAAAGTTGCTTTTTAAATCTTTATTTAAATGTAAATCATATTATATCTTCTAATTTTGATTCAAAATTCATTTTACAAAAATCATTCTTCTAAAAAGTTACTTCTACCACCTCGGTTTATTCAAAAAGTAAATCATAGACATTTCAACTAGTGATGCTTGTGGAATGGAAGAAGGAAGTAGATGGCCATTGAAGATGGGAATAATAAACCAATCTCTTTTGATGCCGAGGTCAAGGCTACTACAGAGTAAAGATAAGAAAGAGGGTCAGCTTAATGTCTTGTCCCTCCGCGATGGTTGTTGAGTTTTGAAAGAAAGACGAAAGAAATGTTTAAAAAGTTGAAAGTTTCAAGGAAAAGCATGTACCTAATGCCACCACTTAATCCGTGATTTTTTTCACTTTACCAAATAAATCCTATTGCCTCATCGTTATGTGTCTCATCTTCTACCATGAACTTGACAAGGATGATAATCAAACCATGGAAGTAACATGTTTTCTTGAGCTTCAAAGGAGAAGATACTAGAAAAGGTTTCACAGATCACTTATACGCTGCTATGAAACAAAGAGGTATCGTAACTTTTTTAGATGATGAGCTCAACAGAGGAGAGGTCATTTCTAATCAACTCCAACGGGCAATTGATGAATCTCTCATCTCTCTTGTTATTCTCTCTGAAAGCTATGCTTCTTCTAGTTGGTGTTTGGGTGAACTTCAAAGGATTCTTGAATCTAAAAAATCTTTAGCTAGACAAGTTATTCCAATCTTCTATAATGTTGATCCATCTGATGTGCGTCATCAAAGAGCGACCTTCGCTCTTGCCCTTCAAAAACATGGTGAGAGATTTGCTGATAACAAAGAGAAAGTGCAAAGTTGGAAAGATGCCTTAGAAGAAGTTGCAAATATATCTAGCTATAACTCTACCGATCAGTAAGTTTTGTCTTTATATTTGTATTGATATACTGACAGCACGAGTTTTGATTCCCCTTTTTAACATATCAAGAAAATTGTTCTTTGAAAAAAGAAGTTGAATTTGTTATTTGTAAAAAGTGTTTGTTGGTTTCTGTAAAATAGCATTTTACTAAATTGCAAAAATTAAGAATTATTACTAGTTGTTTAATATATAATATTTTTTGTATATATATCTGTGCAGTGAATATACATCAATATATAACACTCCATTTAATGTAATTATGCCACTTGTTACATCTAGAAGAAACTAGAATTAGGGATTTGTAGGTCACTTGATAGTAAGAGCGTGTGGATAAACTTATACATGCATAGACCCACAGAGACACTTTAATATTTTTCACTTTAGGATCCTAATTAAAAAAATTCAGCTTTAAGTACTCTATCTGTTACCTTGAACCATCACAACACTTGTATACACTTGAAAATATTGCACATATTTAATAGGGGCAAAAATGAGTGGAACTGTATTTAAAAGACATTGATACTAAATATATAGTGTATGTATAAATTAGCATTGAAAGCTACTTTTCTAACATTATTTATGGTTTATGAGGTAAGTATATGAAAGAAGTTTTATTTCAATTTGTATTCACGTACTTTCTCAATGCTATCCCAAAGAGGACTATAATATATTTCTTAGTGGGTATTTTACTCAATTAGCCTTTTTTTAAGGAACAATCTTTCTCATAGATGGCGTTTTAGATGAGGAACAAATCCTTTTTATTTGATATTTTAAATCAATCTTTTCATTTTTGCCCCCATTAAATATGTGTAACCAATTATCTCTTTTAAATACAGTTCCACTCATTATCTTTCATGCCCTCTTGAACAAATCCTTTAAAAAAAATATGCACCCTATGGCTACACTTGAAAATTATCCCATCTTTTTGTTTTTATAACCTATAAGTGACCCAATATCTGACTTTTTCAAAATAATCTTAGCAAATACTTAAGTAGCTAATTAATTGGAATTGAAACTTTTTAGCCAGAATGCTTCTCCCAAACGATCTTTTTTTATTAAGGTGGGCTTCAAACAGAGTTCATCCACTTCGTGATTTAACTTATCCACACCACTAGACTAACTACCATGGGTGAAAATTGTCCCACTTTGTACATTATGCAACATCTTTAGAATCCTCACCAAATTAAGTCAAAAACAATAAATGTTGTTGTGAGAGATATATGCATGCATGTATGCATCTATATGATATATTAACACTTACCCATATATCACGTGTACACACATATGTATACATTATTGGTTTTCCTTCTATATTTTCCACATCTGTCTTTTAATGTTAATTTAATGAAGTAGTCATATACTTAACTAAATTATTGGTACAAAAGGGTATGCTATAAAAACCACTACCACATTGATATTTCATCACAGTTATCCTCTAGAGATAAAATTTCTACAGGCAGCAACGTTTTGTCTGGATCACCAAGTTTAGAAAATCATGAAAACTTGAATTTACCCTAGTTAAGAAATCCTAAATAACGGTTTTCTTATACCTTTCTCTGTGTAGTCATGAAGCAAAACTCATCGAAGAAATCTCAGCAGAAGTATGGGCAAAGGTACGACATAAATTATCATATTATTTTAACATTGAGCTCGTTGGCATTGAATCAAGAGTAGAAGTGAATTCACTTTTAAAGATTGGATTTTGTCATGAGGTTTGCTTAATAGCAATATGGGGCATGACTGGTATTGGAAAGACAACTCTTGCAAGAAACATCTATGAGAGAATATTTCTCCAATTTGACATTAGTTGTTTTCTTGCTAATGTGAAAGAAAGCTCTGATGCCAAGGGTTTGGTTTCCTTGCAAAGAAAATACGTTCCAAACTAAAGATAAAAGGCATGGAAGTTGATCAAACATATGAAGGAAAGAAGATAATAAGAAACCTACTATCCAGGAAAAAAGTTATAGTTGTGTTGGATGATGTGAGTGAAATAAGCCAACTAGAGAACCTTTGTATAAAGCAAGCTTGGCTCAGTCCTAGTAGTAGAGTAATTGTGACAAGTAAAAATATGCATGTATTGATAGAACATGGAGAATTTGAAACTTATAAGGCTGAGTTGTTCTCTACAACTGTTCTGTAACAAGGCTTTCATGAAGAGAGAACCCACGCCTAACGATGGCTAAGAATACAAGACTAAAAGATTTACAAGCAGAAATGAAGAAGGTGAATGACTATATAGAAGGCTCCAGAGGCCGATTTCAGAATGTGGATGAACGCTTAGACCCTATAAGCAGGCTTTTATAGACAGTGGCGAGATTGTTAGACCAGATGAACCATCATTTTAAGCAGCTCATATCACAAACATAGGAGGGTCATCATCTTCAAGCTTGCCACTAGGAAGCGCTCCGAATGCTGCAACATCCATCATATCCGTGAAGCTAGATTTCCTGAAATTTGATGGCAAAGATGCCCTAGATTGGCTCTTTAAGGTTGACCAGTACTTCAAGCATTATGACATGCCAGATCCTTGGTAACTAGTAATTGCCGTAGTGCACCCAGACGGTGAGGTGTTACCTTGGTTCCAAATGTTGGAAAAAGCGGGATGATTGCCTCATTGTTATGCCTTTGCAAGAGCGATGGAAATGCAGTTTGGGTCATCACAATTTGATTGCGTCCACTCTCGGTTGTTTAAACTCACGTAGTAGTCAAGGGGAGGTAGCTTACAAGAGTACAATTAGAAATTTTTAGCCATGGCTAACAGAATGAAGACATCATGGAGGCCCCCTTACTGGATTACTATATAGAAGGCTTACTGCCTGAACTAAGACGCAATGTATCAGTGCAACAACCCGTTTCAGTTTTGAACACCATAAAGCTTATACATTTATTTATAGAGACACACAACATGCCAGCAAAGCTTTGCATGATGGGGTATTCACATAACAGGAGCATAATACCAACGACTCAAGGATCATCGAGTAGTATTGCAATAGATGTAAGAGCTAGTAAGGTGAATCTACCACCTTTATTACCCAACCCCAAGACAATTCCCATCAAGCGACTCACACCAGTTGAGGTACAAGTCAGATAAGAAAAGGGCTTGTGCTACACATGTGACTCAAAGTTTTCACCTAACCATTGATACCCAAACAAGTAACTAATAATGCTAGTGGGCGAGGACAACAATAAGGATACAGATGTAGAAGCAGAAGAAGTCAAAGCCAAATTGTACCACTTATCGCTCCATCCATTGTAAGGAACGCAAGGACCAGCCACCATTCTATTCCAGGGAAGTATTTTTGGGACTCAAGTTTAAACATTATTGGATAGAGGTAGTTCAGATATGTTCATTGATCCAAAAATTGTTCGTCACTTGAATCTCCCGATGGAACCCACTGTAGAGCTTCGCATACTCATAGGCACAAGGCGAATCCTTATGAGCTCCAAGTTAGTAAGTGTAATATCCCAAATTTTGTGAACGGAAATCAAGGTCAAACGGATAGTTATGGGTTGAGTTAAGGCCCATAGAAAAGAAAAATAGAAGAGAAAAATGCCAATGGATAAAAAGGGGCCTTAGGTCTAATCTTGAGAGTTTCTAAGTGAAAATGACCAAAGGGTAAAATGGTCATTTGGCATAAATGACAAGGGTAAAATCGTCATTTTGATTAAAAAGGCTCAGGACTCAAAAAGTCATTAAATAATAAGGACATTTTGGTAATTTGGTCAAAAGTCAAATAAAAGGAAAAGTTGATCAAAAATTCAAAGTCAATAAAAGTCAAAGTTAACCAAAAAGTTAAAGTTGACAAAAATGTCAAAAGTCAACCAAAGGTAGTGGCATTTTTGTAATTATGGGCAAAGTATAAAGAGCAATGACATTTTTGTAATTAAGGGATTTTGGAGGTCTAGACGACCTAGAAATAATTATTTGAGGTAGCATGAGTTCTCAAATGCCAGAGACCCGAACTGAGAAAAGTTTAGTTGAGTTCTAAAGTATTTAATAAAATTATTACCCAGTATCTGGTGTGGGTAATTTCGAAGTACGGAGAACATCAGTGCCTGAAAGCCCCAAAAAAGGATTTTCTTAGAAAATTAATTACGGAAAATCCGGGAAGAATTTTGAGGAACGGAAAAGGACTGAAGTATTAGGGAAAAATATAGAAATTTTCCATGCCCTTAAGTTAAATTAGCCGCTGGAAACACGTTTTACGATGTTGCACGCAAATCGAGGAATCCTGACGAGTTACGAGGAAAACACATGGATGCTTTAAGCTAGGACATGATGCCACCTAGGCAAGGAAGCCTAGAGAATGGTGCCATATGAGAGAGAAAGCCTCCGGAAAAGAATAAAAAGGCAGTTACGCTAATAAATGTTACTTTACAGAAATACGTGCCATCGGATCAAGTAACCAGATAACCGGGAACCAATCAGCCAACCAGGCTTCTAGGGGAAGCCAAAACTCACTTTTTCACCAAACAATCACATGAGGACATGTGGCACAACCACTACTAGAAAAATGTCATTTAGCGACTGAAAATCCGTCGCTAAATGGCTATTTTCTGTCTCTAAAACGAGGGTTGCTAATATTTTCCATCGCTAAATAGAAATTTTCTGATGAAAAATAGCCATTTAGCGATAGATTTTTTCATCGTTAAATATCATTTTTCTGGTAGTGAACGTCCGCATAGTATTTCAAAACTTGGTCACCAAGTTTCATTCTTAGCCACACATTATTTCAAGAAACAAATTAAAATAGGAAATTCCCACTCTCCTCCCTCACAAATCCTTCCTCCCTCTCTCTCTTTAGGTCTGAAAATTCTCTCCCTTCTCTCTAGCCAAAATCACGCCATCTTCAAGTGGAAGAGGAAGAAGAAGCTTCTCACCACACAAGGTAATCACTTAAGCTCCCCAATCTTCATCTTTTCTCAAGCTAGCAACCTTCTACTACCTTCTTCTTGGTTTGGTTTCTTGAATGAGCCTCTATTTGGGAAGATGATGGCTAGGATTTCAAGAGTTGAAAATGAAAAATAGAAGGTTTTAAATGTGGTAAATGGTTGCAAGTTCTTTCTTGAGTAGTAAGAGCTAGCTTGATGGTTGTTGATGGTTGTTTTGGTTGTTGTAGAAATTTTTGTGAAACCCTAAGGTTAAGGGGGGAGGTGACGCCATTTTTGGTTGATAGGAAGAGTTGAGTTTGATTTATGTGATGTATGGAAAGTGGTTTAGGAGCATGAATATACAAGAATACACAAGCCTTCATGAACAAAGTTTGAAAAATCCACTTTTCCTTCTTTTTTCTGTTTTTCGGCAGCCAAGAAAAATAATAGAAGGAATGTGATTTTGATTATTTTGAGGCTTTCAATGGCTTTAGAAGGAAATTTTGTGTAGGATTAAAGTAAGAAAAGGATTTGGGAAGCTTTTGAAATCAAAAGAACAAGTTACAAAGCTTTAAGGGTTTTGGAAGAGCAATAGTTGTAATATTGCGTTTTTGGTGATTTTTCTTGCCTTGATGGTGGTTGGAAATTTATGAGAATGTTATTGTATGGTGTTTAGGAATTTGAGACCTTCAAGAACACTTTTTGAAAGTTACCCAAGAGAACTTTAAAGTTCAAGAAAAAGGAAAGCTAAGTCAAGGTAGCAAGACTACTAATATTTTCTCATGTTTTGTGAAAATGAGTTGTTAATGTTGCATGAATTTTCATGATGATTAAAGTGGATGATTTGTGTATGAAATGTGACTTTTGTGCCATGTCCATATGCATTACAAAGTGTAATTTGCTATGTCACATATATGTAGGATCATACACTTGTTTTAAAGATATGTTATGCACATTCACAATGTTTTGATTATGTAGTTTTGCTATTGGGATTCCCAAATCTCATTCCCCACCAACTAACCATGTAGGTGGAAGCTCAATTAAGGTTAAGGAAAAGGCTATTGATGGATGAAGATGATGCTCTTGCTTGCATGATTTTGTGTAGATATATGAGTTGATAAACTCTCCATGAAGTTGTTGTGATTGTAACCATTAAACCTCAACATGAAGTAGCATGTAAATATGTGATGATGCATGCATGAAAATGGGCTAAAAGTACTAAGGAATGGAAAAGAGATAATCATGCATGATAAAGGTGGGTAAATGAACCAAAAAGAGGTTTTGGTGAATTTTTAAAAAAAGTGAGGTTTCAAAATCAATGAGTTCCAAAGGCCCTGAAAAACTGACCTGTTTCAAACGCAAAGGAAAAATAGTAAATGAGCTCCAATTGAGCTGAAACTTTTTAGTTAAATACTACACATCCTAAGATTTAAATTGATATAAAGTTTGTGAAATTTGGATGTGTATATTGAGAGATATAATTTTCCAAATTGTAAGGGAAAAATGGAAAAACTGGAACTGACCACTTGAGCAACATGTGATTTTGGAATAAACTAATTCAAATGGGAAAGTTTTGGGGCCAATGAGTATTTTTCTCCTATATATCACTTAATAAGCTAAATTTATAAATAGGAACCACTCCATTTTTATTTTTCTAGAATTAGTTAAGATTTTTCAAGTTGGGCCAGAAATCTGGAAAAATGACCCGTGAACAGTAACAACGTTTTGTTTTACGTTTTTGAAAATTTTAGTTCACAATTTTGGTCAATTTTTGATAATTAAGGCCCAAGAGTGGTTCAAAAGTGATCTAATACAATTATTTTAGGGGGAAAATAAGAGGTATTACAATAAGAAACATCTCGTTTCAGGTGAATGGATACACAATCACATTAAGTCTATTCGTGTTACCTATTGTAACAGTCGATATTGTCCTTGCTATAAATTGGCTAGAGACAACGTGAGCACATGTGGCAGACTATAGCACATCTACATTGAAACTGTATCAGAAAAACCAGTTTGTGATATTAAAGGGATTCAGGGGGATACAAATGACACATACTCAGCTATACCACTTAACTCGGATCAATCAGAGCAACGATGTGGCTAAATACTTTGTGATAGATAAAGTTACATAAGAGGACAATGATGTAAGGCATATTAATACACTATCAGAAGAAATAACTGAGCTCCTGAAACATTTTAAAGCAGTTTTTGCCATGCTACATAAATTAACCCTAAAGAGAGACCATGAGCATCAGATTGAATTATTACCTGACAAGTGTCCCATGAAAAGTTTGACCTTACCATTACCCATGAGGCAGAAAACAGAGATTGAAAAGATGGTGCAAGACTTACTACAAGAAGGCCTAATACAACCCAATTCTAGCCGTTTTTTAGCTCATGTGATATTAGTGAGAAAAAAGATGGCATATGACGGTTTTATATCGATTACAAAGCATTGAACGCCATCACCATCAAGACATGTTCTCCATGCCCACAAATGAACGTCTAGATGAACTCCATGGATTCGTTTACTATTCTAAATTGGACTTGACGTCGGGGTATCGTCAAATATAAATGAGAGAATTTGACAGGGAGAAGACATCATTTCACACACACCTTAGGTTTATGAATGGCTCTTCATGCCGTTTGGACTCACAAACATACCATCCACGTTTAAAGTACTCATGAACACCATCTTCCAACCATTTTTTAGGTGATTCATGCTGATCTTCTTCGATGGCATAATCTTTTACAGTGATACATGGGATCACTACTTGCAGCACATTGAGCTCCTAATTGATCAATTACAATAGCACTGTGTGTTCGTCAAACGTTCTAAGTGCCCATTTGGGAGGCGTCAACTAGATTACCTGGGCCATATTGTTTCAAAGAATGGGGCTAAGGTAGATCCAGCCAAGGTGTAAGATATTACAAAATGGCCCAAGCCAAATAATGTGTCACAATTGAAGGGCTTCTTGGGCTTGAGTGGATAGTACAAGTGATGTAGGGCCACTTGTATTAGAAGAAGCATCTAGTTCTTCCATTAGACCAACCAGAGTTAATACGGAGAGTGTTGGAAGAATTTCAATCCTCAGAAATTGGAGGGCACTCCGGCTTTATGTGTACTTCCACCGTATTGACAGACTGTCTTTTGGCCCCGACTGCGATAGGATATTGAAGCTTTCATTCACACATTTGGTATATGTCAGTAAGCGAAGGTTTCATAACTATTGGTAGCTGGTTTGTTGGTCCTTTCCAGGTGATTGAGAAGATCGGTCATGTGTCTTATCGGCTTGCACTACCATTGTATGCACGGATTCACCCAGTATTTCATGTCTCACTTCTAAAGAAATTCCATGGACCAGAGCCTGCAAGTTCTTACTTACCACTACCACTATCGTCCATTCCAGAGGCTCCACTGAGCCACCCTATTGCAATACTACATCATCATACAATCCAACAAGGGAATAAAATGTTAGAGCAGGTTTATGTCTAGTGGAAAGGAGCTTTGACTCCCACTTGGGAAGATGAAGGCACGCTATGTAAACTGCAACCTAATTTAGTCCTTGAGGAAAGGCCCCAATTAATGGAGGAGGTATTATAACATATCCTAACCCAATAGGCCCAACAGATGAAGAAGTAGGCCTATATTAGGGAGATGAGTCAAGAATAATGAGAAGGAGATAGAGGATGAGGAAGAAAACGTGAAAGCTTATGAAAAGAGGAGCATAGATGATTTGGATTCTCTCCTCCCCTCATTTTATCCTTTCCCTTTGTGGCTATAGTGCTTTCCACCTTTCTGTTATTTAGTATCGTATGCAGATTTCCTTGCATGGCTTTGTAATGACGTCTTGAACTCTATTATACCAGTAACTAGGCATTTCATATCCATGAGTTTTAATTGCTAAGAGTTAGTTTTACCAGAGGCTGAGCTATAATTAGCTTCTGTGAGAAAGCTAAAACCTTCATTGTCCTTATCATTTTTGAAGGCCTTGCATAGCTTGAGAGAGAAGGAGGATAGGAGAAGAAGAGTAGTAAGGGGAGAAAACGACAAGTTGCCAATGTAACATTCTGGAAAAGGTCAAGCTTCACTTTGTGAGAGTCAGATCTCTCTTTATTAGTGAACATCAGCTCATCTTTACACAAACTAATTGCACAAGTGCCGAGTATCAGCCTTTTATCATTTGGAACAGCAAGTGCTGAGTATCAACAAGCCAACTTCGCCACGTTAGGATACTGGGTCAAACTTTTCATATTATTATCATCACATCACCAACCACATCAGCATACTCATCAAACTTCGTAACACTCACAGTCAACATCAATAAATTAATGATCATGGAATTCTATGGCTATTTTCGATTGTGGGCCTTTTTGCATCCAACTTTTGTTTATGGCGCTAACAACTCTTTTTGCAAAAGATCAAGGGTAGTTTTAAATCTTTACCCTTAATTAATTGTGTCATGGCATTTTGAAAGTAGTAGTATAGCCATGTATTATGCCACCCACATCCTGAAAATTCTACATGTGTGATTGCTGAACACAAGAAGATAGTATATCTTATATGCTAGATAATGACTTTTTGAAATAATTAAGGTCTAATATGCTGTATAAATTTAAGAATCAAATTACAATGATTTTCAATATATTTTTATTGTTTTACTTCCTAATGTGTCACACCTTATTGTATGGACAATTTTCAATAAATTAATTAGGGACAAAAGTTCAACAATAAACCAAAAAGAATAGAAATTTGAATTCGCCAATCAAAGAACAACTGAGCTAAATCAACAAAATAATTGTGGGTTAAGGCATCTAATGAATGGAGAAAGAACAAAAATTTGGATTTGGCTTAATGAATTAAAGTTTTGGTGAAATCTCCCTCTTCAACAATATTTGCGTGTCCATGGAGAAACTTAGTTTAGAGCACTTAATAAGCTCATATTTGACTATGATTTCCTATAGCATTCTAGATGTTTTTGTTTGAAATTACGTGGGAATTATTGCATAGTTTTTGATGAATTAGTGTCAGAGTTAGTAAAACAAAATAGTGTTAAAAGGGCATTTTTGTTTTTTTGTGTGGTTACTCTTGATTATCAACTTAGATGGTTTTAATTGTAGATAGTGGAGGAGATTGGGCTAAATTTGGAGAAGGGTAGTTTGGTACCGGAAGAATTGCGAGGAAAGGACCAAGCAAAAAGTGGAAGGACTAAAAGATAATGACTGACTTTGAGTAGTGAAATGCTGCATCTCTGTACTAAAAGTGTCATGTCTGCCTTTATCAAGACAAATGTGTGAATTTCACATAACATCCTTTTGAATTTTTTATTGTTAATGTAAGCTTTAGTCTAGTGTTAAGGATTATATTACAACATATATTTTCAGAATTGGTTGCTATTTGCTTTATTAATTCATTTGATTGTATATAATCAATGTAATATCAGTATATTCTGGTGATTGGAAATAGAGGCTAAGCCGGTAATTATGTGATGATTTAAGGACCCTGGTTATGGAAATATAGAAAAGGAAAATGCCATGGATAAGGAAGATCATGAGTGACTAAGTCCTTAAGTCTGGAGAATTCTAAGTAAGGATAACTAAAGGGCAAGATGGTCATTCAGTACAAATGACAAGGGTAAAATGGTTGTGTCGACTAAAAAGACTCCAGGCATAAAATATCATTAGATAGTAAGGACATTTTAGAAATTTGGTTAAAAGTCAACAGAAAAGTCAAAGTTGACCAAAAAGTCTAAGTTGACCAAGGGTAAAGTTGGAATTAAGAAAGAGTAGAAAATGTAATGGCATTTTGGTAATTAGGGAAAAAGTAGAAAAGGTAGTGGCATTTTGGTAATTATGAGGAAAGTAAGACAAGTAATGGCATTTTCGTAATTAAGGGATTTTGACGGTCCAGACGACCGAGATATAATTATTTAAGGTAGCATGAGTCCTCAAATGACGGAGACTCAAATCGAGAAAAGCTTAGTTAGGTCCTAAAGTATTTAATAAAATTATTACCCGGTATCCGGTATAGGCAGTTTCGTAGTACGAAGAACATCAGTGCCCGAAGCCCCGCAAAAGGATTTTCTTAGAAAATTAATTACTGAAAATTCAGGAAGAATTTTGAGGAATGGAAAAGGGCTGGAGTATCAGGGAAAATTTAGAAATTTTCCATGCCCTTAAGTCAAATTGGCCACCTGAAGCACGTTTTACAGTGTTTCATGCAAATCGAGGAATCCTGACGCCAATGGTACTTTGAGAAAGGAAATGACTCCACCTAGGCAAGGAGGCCTAGTTAATGGCGCAATATGAGAAAGAAAGTCACCGGAAAAGTAAAAAGAAAAATTACCCAGATAAAGGTTACTTTACGGAAATGCATGCCACCGGATCCAGTAAAGGAGAACCGGGGAATCAATCAGCCAACTAAGGCTTGCAAGGGAAGCCAAAAGACCACTTTTCACCAAGAAATCAAGAGATGACTAGTGGCACACTCTCCTCCAAGTATTATCAATCTTGGTCCCCAAGTTTCAATTACCACCACACAAATTTTCAAGAGGCAATTTTATTTAGGAATTTCTCTCTCTCCCCCTCACAAATCCGTCCTCCCTCCCTCTCTCTCTTAGGATCTGAAAATTCTGTCCCTTCTCTCTGGCCAAAAACACCATTTTGCAAGAGGAAGAGG
>JANTPZ010005647.1:0-33810 GCA_025593235.1 Vachellia pachyceras
TTACACAAGCTTTCAACAAATCCTTAACCAAATCTAAGCAACAAGTCATTCAATTACACTAGTGAATGCGACTAGAAAAAAGAAAATATCAGGCTAAAGTATGCTCATGGTGCCTAAGAATTGAAAATTATAGTAATATCTAAATTTTTCAATGCAATATGGAAGGACTTTTCAGATACCAATTAATCATGCAATGCACACTCATTTTTCAATTCCAGCAAGCGATCAAATGCAAACTTAGCCTTGAGTTATTGACAGGTTGAAGTCAACTGGTCAGTGCAGTTACATTATTAAGTATCCTTTCAGGTGGAGATCAAATATGAAGTGAGCATAAACTAGGAGCTCAAGATTAAGATTAAATTTAAACATAACAAGTTGGGTCAAGAAGCTTGCTCTTTCAGCGTTTGGTATCCCAAACTCAACCCCAGAAAGTAATAAATTCCTCCCTACTCAACATCATGCCACCAACTATGCATTCATAATCAACTTTCTGGCAATGAAATTTGTTCCTCGACATCAAGTTTTTCTTAATGAAACAGAAAAATCGGATTAATCATAAAGCGTCATTCAGTACAAGTGAGATTTCACGCAAATTGTGGATCACAGAAATCAAAATGGTTTCCAATAAGTGATCCCAGAGTTGAAAATATATCACACTAACACGCAAATGATTTCAGATAAATGAAGTCGATACTGAATCCGTAAACACAAACAAAAGACAACTCAAACAAGCAATTACCAGAGAATCAATCCATGTATCCCAAAAAAGCAAAGAAACAAGGAATCTTGGAAAGGGAAGATAAATTATACCTTGGGCATGAGAGAGAAGGCGTTGAAGAATAAGAGAGGTTGAAAGAAGCCATTTGTGTTTGGGAAGATTAAACCAAGTATTGCAGCTTCCCTTCAATGGTCTTCCTAAAATGATGATCTCTTGGTTCTTCTAAACATAAGAAGATAGCAACTTGGAAGAAGCAGCCACGAACAGGCATGGTCTGAAACAAAATATAATATTCCGCTTGCTCTCTGAATATTCACGTTGCATATAAATTAATTCTCTCACCTGCTTATTTCAGTTAGTGTAAAATCACTATCTCACCAAATTTTCTAACACACACAAATTAATTTTATAGCTTAAACTACTTTCACAACATAGTTTTATGATTAACAAGATAAATAAATATGTGTTCTGTCTCGATTTATATAAAGATGTTTTTTTAAAATAAGTTTAATATAATCCAGAACCCAACTTTCCAAAAATTTTCATAATATTTTCCTGAAATGTCTTGGATTTGACACTAATTACTTATTCTTAAAATTTTAAGTGTATTAAAAGATTTGTCCCCACAACTCATGCTTTCTTCGCAATAATTTTTGCCAAGGTTTTTTCCCCTTACCAAGATAATAATACGATGATATTTTGAGATGTGCCCCTAAACAAAAGTTTCGATACTTAGGATTAACTTTAACAAATAATAAAAATATAACACAATGATGATGAGTGCCAGAGAAATAAAGCAATAATAAAATATAACTCATTCTATTGAACATATATATGACTTCAATATTCGAATAATTTATTGTGATAATTAAAAAAGGAAAAAAAACAAAGTTTGTTTGTATGATGGGGAAAGATGAATTATAAGTAACTTGCTAGCATCCCATGAAATATTTTCTTGTTCTAAACGGAATAGCTAGAAATATTTTTCATCTATTATTTAATTTCTCGAATTTAGGGTTGTTTACATACATGAAATTTTTCACTATTTTTATCCATCATTATTTGCTCTCTCTATCTTTACTCTCAACACGAATGTCTCTTCTCCATGGCAATGACCCCATTTTAGGACAACTCTTCAAGACGACAAAGGTGGCGTGAAACCGAATGCAATAGAAATTTTTCTTCCTCTTCCTTCCTTTGGCGTGTTTTCCCTCCTCTTCATCTATTTTTTAAAAAAACAATCTAAGGCAATATCATCTCTTCATTCACATCTCCAAATTCTTATTTGGTCCAATACCTTAATTTGGGATTAAGAAAATTCAGAACATTGATTTGTCCTTATGATATTTTAAATGTCTTTTTCTAGGATTCTCTCTAAAATTTGCGTTTAATTTAAAAAATTGAGAGAATTCTAAATAAATCCAGTCAAAATACATAAATTCTAATTTAAACACAAACTTTTATTAAAATCTTTAATAAGACCTATAGACCATATATAGTATTTTTTTTTATTTTATGATTTTATCTATATATATATCATTTTCTTTTCTCTCTTTTTTTGGTTTAACCCTTTTCATCCTTACTATGTTTTCGGTAAAATCTTTCCTCCTTCATCCATGCCTTCCCTTTATTTCTTATTTTTCTTGGGACGTGTGCGCGGAAGATAATGTTGCTAAGATTTATACTCACTAAGGCATTTGCGTGAAATTTATAACTATTTCTTGAAATGTTCTTATTAGTCACTTCTTTTATCATATTGATAAATCACTTTCAATATGTTTCACACAAATAAATGAAAATATTAAACCTTATTAACTCTACATTAAAATTCAATAACTTTTTAACTATATCTCTGTTTAATATTTACTATAATACATGATAGTAAAGTTAGGACATAATAAATAAATGATAAAATTGTATATTTACATAAAATTTTAATAAGGTGACTTCTAAATATGATAAAATAATTTTTTTCTTTAATGATATTAATGTTAATATAAATTTTCGTTATCGTATTTAATTTAAAACTATACTTGATATATTTTAAAAATATTTAAGTTGTTCAACTATTTATTTAAAGATTTTTATTTAAGGATATTTTAATCATTCAACCATTTACCCATTTTCTTTTTTCTCTATTTTCTCTCTTTCATCCAAGAATATGAATTTTGGCAGGACTTTGAAAATTTAAAATTTTGTTTTTTCAACAAAAAATGATTTTTTTTATTATTACATTCATTGTAACATCAACAAAACATAAGCAAGAATTAGAGGTGAGAGAGAGAGAGCAAAAAATGCATCAGAGAAACGATTAACATATACACTTTTGATCCTATTTATATGTCACTTGCAATATGTTTTCCACACACCAAGGAAAGTCTTATTAACTTTATCTTAAAATTCATCAACTTTTTAAATTTATCCCTATTCAATATACATTATGCCCCATGATAACAAAGTCAATAAAAAAACAAATGAAGAATAAATTTGTACATTCATATAAAAAATTTAATCAAATGACTTATAAATATAACACAAAAACTCCGCCCTCTCTCTTTCTATCCCATCTAGAGGAGTATCTCCAAAGATGGATAGATGTCTTTGCATTGGAACCATGACACATGATGGAACCCAATGTAAACTTTGTGGAGTATTATTCAATGAAAGCTGAGATATAATTTGTAGTTCAAACCGAGAAATATTTGTCTTAGATGAATTTTTTTTTGGTATAAACCATCCAGTATCCTGGGGTAACCTGGGTTCATTACCCGCCCCAGACTAATCCGGACCCCCGCGAGGAGACTTTACGGTGGTAGCGAGGTACCGCTGAAACAACCTCTTTGAGGTTGCGTTAATTATCGCGGCTATCACTCTGTGTGGTTCGAACCCTCGCCCTGAGGAATGCTGGTAGCAGCCCTTGCCAACTCTACCAAGCACCCATTGATGTCTCAGATGAATTACAAAGGAACAAAAATGAACGCAAACAAGGGGAAAAATGATAGCACAACACATTCTAGTTTTCAAGGGGCTAGGTCACTCCACACAGCCCTTGATCCTAAACCAGCCCTATCACTATTCCCTTTCTCTTTTTTTTTTCCGGTTACATAAAGAGAGCACAAAGCTCAAAACACAAAGGAGTTACACTAAAGAGGGGGAAGCAGACCCCAATACATCATTGGAGCACAGAGCCCGAAGGTGATTTGGGCATGAGTAGTCACCGTTTTCTCTTCATGTCTAGGCAATCTTTGTTATACTGTATCGGGGCCATTGACAAAGGGCCCACTAAATTATAAATTAACCACACATCTTTAATATAAAAGTTAAATAATTAATTTACTGACATTAAGAGAATTAGTTAAGTTAGTTATTTACAATATATATGTTAGTTTCCTTAAAATACTCTCTTAATCAATTGGAACAACCCGTTAATAATAACTTTTGGAGTCATTGAATTGAGATATTATATTCAGAATTAAAATAAACATCTTGTTTTATATTTAGCATAGGAGAAAGGACCAAACACAAGCTAAAGAGTAGAATGGCCTAAAGGAGAATTAACAAGCAAGGATTAACCGGAGGGCCATACATACCTCCATAGTATATAGCAGCTTGACCGCAACTATAATGTGTTATTGAACCAAAAAGATTAGTAACATAACCTAGAGCAAGCGCTGCCAGCACTACAGGAACACCAGCAGCCTGGTCCACAGAGAGAAATGCAGAGTACAAGGCCCCGACATGTCCGATCTGACTTGCAAAAATGTAGTGGATGAAAAAATAAGATGCCAGAAGAACAAGTAGCGCAGCAGGCCACCTCAGAGAGAGAGAGAGAGAATAAGATGCCAGAAGAACAAGTAGCGCAGCAGGCCACCTCAGAGAGAGAGAGAGAGAGAGAGAGACTGAAGAGACTTGGCCACAGAGGCAGACATCCAACCAACAATTCCAAGGTTTGTCAATTGGCCGGCCATCCCCACTAGAACGGCATACCAAGTCAGTGAATCCCATGCTGGTTTTTCATTCGAGCAGTCTTTCCAATCAAGGACTCCTAATGCAAGGAGTATCGACAACCCAATCATTGAGGCTACAGTACTTGGTAAGTTGGTATACCAATAGTCCCTCTGCAGGATTAGAAAATATTGATCACATAGAATTCAATTACAGGACATTTCAGTAGGATAATAACTTCCATCCCCTGTTCCATTTCCAAATGTCTTCTGTTTCTAGCCATGTGCTGGAACAAAGGATAAACAGATCGAAAGCATATTGTCTCATAGATGAAATACAAAATTTATAAAGGTTTTATTTGTTGGCTCGATACTTGAGTACAAAATAAGTTTAAGGGAAAGTTTTAACGAACTGCTAACAAGACTAGCAATGTTATAGAGTGAATGTTGGGCTTTCAAAGGACAAGAACAGCATAAAGTAGGGATTTTTTTTGGGTTGGAAAAAACTGCTGTTAAATCTTAAAAGACAAAAATCAATCTTCTTGGAGACAAATTTAATTTTTTTTAAAAAAATACTGTTAAATCTTCTTGTAATCCCCTTTTAAATTTTTTACCATGAGTTGATATCTTTTATGGTACCATTGCTTTATTGCATACATCAATAACGTATGGAGAATTATTTTGGTACTAATCTTAGTTGAAGATTTGACCTTCCTTCCTCTCAGAGGTTCGCATGTTTAATTAATTAAGCTAACATTTCAATATTTAAATATTCTGACTTATTGAGCCCTCTTAAGAGAAACCATGAAGCTATCAGTATATAACTTTCCTCTATCATTTGAAGTTGAAATTTGAATCCGCACATCATTCATGTCAATTTTGGAGAAGGATTCTGCGGCCAAAATCTTGAGTAGCTTGGATATTCAATGCGCCAAAAGTCAGTGCTGGACTTGTCCTGTCCAGCTTCAGGACTCTACTCAGGAAGAGAGCAAGAAATTAATGTCCTCTGTGTAGATTCCACTCAGCCGTGGAAAGCAGATGGGTAAAAATAAAAAGCTAAGAAGATAATGTGACAAGAGGTAAAGGCTAATGAAATAAGACCAGTACAGGGGAAAAAGGGAAACAGGTTGAGCAAAGGTCACCGCGTAAATATTGAAATGTGCAAAAGTTTATAAAGGGAACTAGAAAGCACAAGAAAATAGTCCCTTTGATCTTTTTTAAAGGACCCTTTAACTACTTTATGCAGTTTAAGTTAATGCTTTTAAATCAAAATTACCCTCAATGGAAGTTCATAATTAGAGGAGGCTGTTTAGTTAGCCATGGGTTTGTTTAATTAGTTGGTAAATATATCAAATATAGGGATCTGTGGGGGAAATTAATATTTTAGACAAAGGATCTCATATAATGAATCATGGGGAAGGGTTTTATAATAAGGACAAGAGGGACTAGAGGGAATGCTCACTTAAAACAAGTGAAACTGTAATAAAGGTGTCCACCAATTGAAACCTTAACTGATAACACGTAATATTTTTTTTTACCAAATAATCACCCATCTTAGTGAGCACCAATGCCAAGTCTTGCATTTGCAGGGGAAGGGATAGCTTACGTTAAGCGGATTTATTATTTGTATAACTGTGACTTATTCTGGTGAATGTGTATATTTTTATTCTATGTTTTCATCTGTAAAATTCCAAAAATATCACTCGTTTGGTGGCCCTGTTTGGTGTAAAGGCAAGGGAAAGGGAAAGAGAAAGCTGATTCCTTTGTTATTGATTTCTGGTTGATGGAGAGGCCTTCCTTAATTATTATTCTCTGTATCTATATTTTATTTGTTGTATTGTCTCTGATCTAGTTATTTGGTGAAGAATCTTCTGTCTTTAAGTTTTAGGACTTCGCTGCCTTGATGATGGCCTTATTTTAAGGGCTCAATGGAATTTTTTTTGCCATCTGCTTCCCTGTACAATTCCCTCTTTCTTTCTTTCTTTGTTTTTTTTTGCCTGCATACAATTCCCTCTTTCACAATAAATAAAATAGAACATTTCATGGTGACTATTTTCTGAAAATTTCAAAGAAGCTTAATATTGATTTCATAAAGAAAACTTGAAGTAGGACATCAAGAGACTGCAATAAAGAAGCCATGGATTCGACATAGACAAAAAGGATAGTCATTATTACATGGTACTAGAAATAGCAACATATTGGCCTATGAGTCCTCATAACTCAACTCACCTACGCTCTTCTCTTTCTTGTCACCAAATGGGGAAAATGCAACATAGAAATTACTGTAGGCCTTTAATGTTCTTGGGTGGTATCAACTTGCAAGTGGCAACCATATCAACTAGACAGGATAAAAATGGATCCACCTTGCAAGCATTTCATAGGCTTTCCTATTATAGTACTCTGTGGGAGAATGCCCTGACCCCTGTTTAAACCATAGACACAACATTAGTTTCATGTCTTCATTAATTTCAGTAGGAGGGATAACTTGTGATGATTTTTCTTACCTTCAGAGTTAAATATGTCAAGCGATAGGCATAATTCTGATATATAATTTTGTACCTGCACCGATAACTAATACTCAGTAGATTCATATGAAAGATGCAGCCAGGCTGTAACCCAGCTAATGCATGTTTTGCAAGTCATAAACTGGACAGGAGCCACTTTCCAGGAATGTTAAAGCCCGTTTGGTTTCATGTTGGAAATCACCAAACCATGGTTTTACCGTGATTTTGGTGCTTTCTAATCTAAAACTAAAGACATACTTAAGGGATATTTTTCAATGAAAATTATTAAATGGGGTATTTTAGGGAAACTAACATATATTTATTACAAATGACTAACTTAACTAATTTTCTTAATTTTTACAAATTAGTTAATTAGCATTTATATTCAGGACTGGAGGTAATAATTAATATTCTCTCCAATGGCACCTTGACATGAACATTGCTATGCAATAATGATGAAGAGAGGGAATGAGAGTGATGACTGATGATAACATTTTTGAAACGATGGGGTAATTATAAGAACATCAACTGACTTTAACTAACCTCCTTGATTTATGTGAAAGGGTTAAAAATGACTTGGAGAGAGGAATAGATAGAATACAGATGTAGATTTGATGCTTGCATATACTGATTCACCCTGCAACCTGACCATCCACAAACCAAGGACGCCAAGAATACTCTTCTGTTATATTAAGGTCCTTTATCCATTGTTCTGTGGCTAAATGTGGGACAACAAGGTCATGATCACCCCTACAACAATAAAGAGGAAAAGAAAACAAGTGAAACATCATTTTTAGCTGACCTAAGTGAATGAAACTCCATTATGGAAAATCTGATTTAGGTCGTTCTTTGAAACATGTTAACACAATAAGAAAGCCCAACAACAATATTCCAATAAAGCCCAATACAAACAAGGACCAAGCCATATAGGCATCCCATACTGTACATCTAGCCCTAAAAGACTATTCTAGAATCACTACTCACACACTATAAATACAATGTTTTGATCAACAGTAATATATATCAATTACTGTGCCTATACATTCAAGCTTACTGTTCTTCTCTATCTTACTTTATTCATCGTTCTAGGAAAATATAATCACTCAAAAGACTTACGTGTAAAGCAAGACTTGTAAATCTGTTTTAGTAAAACTCTTCTGGTAGCTGAAGGCAGAATCAATATTATGATCGTATAGCTCCTGTATGACAAGATTGCATCTATACCACTTCTCCACGGTTCCCTATATACAGTTTCAATGAATCATATGTATATATAAAACAATATTATGAGGTGGTGATCTTGTTAGATCCGGTCTTGGAAGAGAATAATATTAATTTGTATACTCCTCTTGGTTTCAAATATAAGTCACCTTCTAAATTGTCTATATCAATAACGGTTTTTCCTTATATACCTCTCATTAACATTTGGGACTCAAAAACTATGAGAGAGAAACAGGAGAATAAATTAGGATTAATTCAATTTACTATGTAAGCAGGTCAATCATTTAATCAGGGGAAAATTTAATAAATAATTTTTGTTTAGTATAAATTTAATTAGTTAAACTACCTTCGACTAATTCTCTTAATACATGTGAAATAGGTATTTGTGTATGGTCAAGATATAAAACGGAGAAAACAAAAATTCTACCTCTCTGAAATGAAGCGCTTCTTTAACAGTCTCATTATTTGCCAATGCATATGAAAGTACATAAGCAGAATTCTGCATAAGAAGAAATGGGTGATTAGTTTATGGAGTATGACAAATGTTATGGAAGGGCAATAAGGTAAAATGGAAAATAGATAGATACAGATAGTTGTAGACCTTGCACCACCATTGTGGATAAGATAGGCCAGAGAAACGTCTTAATTTCTCTCCTTGCAGACTTCTCACAGATTGAGTCTTATCTTCATCTGGTTTCGGTGAATTAGTCACACACTGTGGGCCCAAAACATTCTCACCATATATATCATTCAGCAGCTGCAAATTTCAGATGTAGTATGTGTGTGTATCAGATAATAAGGTCAGAAAATAATTGTTTTCCCAGTAACATGTTTTAACATTAATGCTAACAAATAATCTCAGGAGATAATAAGACCTCATCAATCTTTCCAAGAGCTTCTTCACATTCGACATTTGAGGGGTCCACAATATAATACTGTCCATTGCAGCTCTCTTTGGCTCTCTGTGTATGGTCACATATTAAACCCTTCCTCATACTAGAAAGACGTTGTTGAATTTTGTTTAACAATAAAATTACGAAATGGATGAAATTAACGTAAGGTCTGATGAAATTTTGATTTGTTTACCTGGTATTGTTTGGTTGCTATGAGTCCCAATCTGTAAGCTACCTCTATTTCTGCATTTATTTCTATCTCATTACCTTGATGTGGAGACCCACTTATGAATCCCTAAATACACTCATTTTTTGAAAATAACATTAAAACTTGAAATTCACATCACATATTTTTATCTATGAGATTACAAAATATTAATATCATAGAAAACATGCACCACTTACTATTAACTTCAAGTGTGGCATTTTTCCAGCGGCATTATCTGCGGTTTCATTAAAGTAGCAGGCTGGTGATTCACTCAAAAAAAAAAAAAAAAGTAGCAAGCTGGTGAGTAATGATTGATGAAATTGATCTGAACTGAAATGGTTATTGAAATAACGTTTAGATGTTTAAATCTCACAGAAGGTTTGAGTTTGCTATGAAAATCCATCATCAAGGGTTTCATATTGTAGAACCTGAAGCTTCTGTTCTTTGAGGTTAGAAGGAGAAAATAGTTACCGTCTAATATATGCTGAAAAATGAGTGGCACAACTATGCCACTATATGAATCACTTGCAATGAAGATCCGATTGTTCATTTACTCAGGGTGTTCTACCAACCACCGCAATAGTTGGAGTCAAAGTTACAACCAGCAGATGCTACAATTCTTTGCTTCTGATCTACAATGAAAGGAGTGCATTTTTTGTACCAAGTAAATCAGAGTTTATATTTCATTATTTGATCTGAAATCAATTTATTTTTGTTATTTAGGGTTATGCCTAGGTGGGCAGGCCAAGGGCCTACCATAACCTACCCAAACCCGTTTTAGCAGGCCCGGCCGGTCCAATTTGAATGAGTTGAGCCGGGCATGATGCACTCTCCTCTTGTGATTCTTGTCCCTTGCCATTTCTTCTTAATCTATTATTTAGAGGGCTAGGCAATGATGACCTGATGTTACAAGTGGAACTGAACCTATATCCGCTTACCAAGGAACTTTCATGTAACTAAACCACAAGGCTATTGGCTCTTACCATATGTTCTGGTAATTATTAACTAGTGCATGATATGTTCAAATGTGTGTGTTAAAATACTGAGCAGTTTTCTTGTGAGAAGTATGTTCTTCTTATATCCCAAGTAATTTCTTAGTTTTCTCAAACCATTATGAGAATTAAGCTAACTTTTGAAATATTTGCTTAATTCTAACAATAGATGCCATCCAAGATACAAGTGAAACATACTGTTATTAATCAAAGTTTTGTGGTTTTGTCATTGATGTGACTAGTTTAAGTTTTGAGCAAAAACCATAAGACAGTAAACTGTAAATTGATCCCTATGTAAAACCTTTCTTAAGAATTTGTAAGCTTGTCTTCCTGATGATGTGTCTGAAACAACCAAACCTTCAGGATCTGTAGCGTATGAGTATCCAGTGCCAACAGGTGAATCTAGAACTATGATGCTAGCAGTCTTCCAAAATTGATGATGAAACATAATATATATTATCAAATTGAAGGGACCATAGCAGAAAAATATATTACCACCCTTCACCTTTGTCCATGGATAAGGTCTCAAGTATAACTCTGGCAAACCCCCATTATAGTGAGTCATTGAAAGCCAGTGGACCTGGAACAATAAAATATGCAATTTTTGGAGTACAAGATATGAGTTTTTGTGAGTGTGTTTGATTTGATGTTGACCAAAGTTTTAGTGGAGGCAGGTAACAAGTTGATTTTCATAGATAAAAGTTTTTCGCTTCTTGTGTATGTTTTGCTCATCTTAGTAGTGTCATGAAGAGCATGAGTTGTGTTCTTGAAAGACTGCTCACATGAAATCCTCATGTTAAATTTTATTAAACTTAAGTGATCTACAAAGAAAGATAATTAAGAAAGAACAAAAAGATCATACCAGTTTGGTAGAAGAATCCATTAAGACCAGAACAACCAGGACCTCCCACTAAGTATAGCAGAAGAGGATCAGTTTTTGGATGCCCAGTAGATTCAATGAACAGATAGTACAGTTCTGATTGCTCCACCCCTATATATCTTCATCATTCCCAAACAACAATACAATAAACAATTGAGTTATCATCTATATATACACATAGATATGTGCGTGCTCGCACTCAAAAAGATAGTGAAGGGAGATTGAGTTGGTTGTGGATACCCAATTCCAGTTTGAATGGGAGTTCACCAGGAAAACCAGGTGGAGTCTTAACTATGTGACCACAATCTGCATTTCTGAACAGAACGAGAAGAAGAAGAAGCTTTGTGAAAACCCAGGCTGCTGAATGAAGCTGAAGAAGATATGATGGTGCCATTTTCTTAGTGTATTGTTCAAACTGTGAAACAAGTTGAAGACACTTTCATGTTTATAGTTTCATCTGTAGATTTCCTAGGACGGTCCTGACATGACATCATTAATTCCTATTATGTCTTCAAGTCTTCAACCTACATCATTTGAAATTCTTCGACTATTATTTTTCTCAAGGTTCAAATAACGAGTGACACATAAGGCAGCGAGAACGGTAGTTAGTGGTAACGAATGTTGGTTCTGATCCAGACATGATAACTAGAAAAATAGTTTTTGTGTTGGAATAATGTGTCTATAGAATTTTTTTTTTCTAAAAAGAAGATTTGTGATTTGCATCGGTTCTTGTTATTGGAAATTTTATGTTTAGATTGCTCCATGTAAGCTAGTTTCAACTTTATGGCCCAAAATAGCAGCTTTAAAAGACTTCCTTTTCCCATATACATGCTGATATCCCTCTATTTAAATGAGTCCTGTTCCAGAGATTTATCATTTATCTAGTTTAACAATCCAAAATATTAGAAAGGAGGAGTGGGAAGAGTCCTTTTTTATCTAATCAAGTACGACTTAAGAGTTGCATGAGAAAACGCTATTTTTGAATGGTTTAAGGTGTGAAATCATCCAGAAAGTTTTTGCTTATGGGCAATGTTGCCTTGAAATTTTTTAGAAGCAATGTTACACCGAAAGTTTTGAAATGGAGAAATATTGGCCCTTATTATTAAAAAATTGACATTGATGGTTAACATTTTTAATGATAAAGGGTCATATTACTCAATTTTTAGACTTTTATAACGACATTGCTCCTAGACGAAAGCTTTTGGACTAAATTTGTAAGGGGCGAAAACTACTTTTGGTAAGGGGCAAATATTACAAGTCACTATCTTTTTTTAATCATTAGTATGAGTTTCATATCTTTCGTAAAAGTCTAAGAATTAGAAATAGGGATTCGAAATATTTAATACGAGTTCCTAGATGCTCATGCTTAATGCAACTCAAAATGCTCTGATTTAACACTCTTTTTTTTGCTAGTATAATTTAATACTCCTTTATGTTATTGAAACTTTTAAAATAATATGAAAGGATTAAATTTTGGGAAAATGATCAGAAAATACCTTCTAAATTCCTTAAACCATATTTGGTACTATGAATAAGGTAAAGAACAAATTGGTATGTTTCTGCAATTTGGGTTTTGTATATTTGTGGGAAAAGATCAAAATGTCCCTTATATAAAAAAAAGAATGAGGCACTCTCGCTGGAGCACCACCACCGACCACTTGAGCTCTAGCAGCCTGCTAGCACTAAGGCAGCAGTCACCTGGAAGGAGTTTCTGTTATCTCCGGTGGCCAATGGCTACTTTTTGGCACATCAACTTTTCCGCTATTTTGTCTTTGTTGCTTTATTGAATTGATTGAAAACTTTTTGTATGGTATTTACAACTCAAATAAATGAAATGATATATTTTTATGCTTTCCACAATATCTCCTTTTAGGATGCCTATGTTGTTCTATTGAATCCTAAAAAACTAAAATTCCTAGCTTATTGACAACTTTTGTAAAAGGATTGACAAATGTTCGTATCCTACTAATAAATTTTCTGCTATTCTGTCTCAATTGCTTCGTTAAGTTGATTGACCACTTTTTGTATGATATTGACGACTCTAACAAATGTAATGACAATTTCATTGAGTTGATTTAAATAAAAAAAAGTTTGTTGTACAAAAAAAAAGCCATAGGCCTCCAGCAGCCAAAGCTCCAGTGGCTCATGGCCAAAGCTCCAGCCAGGTGGCTACTGCCCTAGCGTTGGCAGGCCGCCCGAGCTCCGGTATCCACAGTGGTGCTTTAGTGAGGTTGCCTCATTCGTTTTTTTATATATGAGGGGCATTTCTATCTTTTCTCATATATGCAAAACCCAAACTGCAAACACAAACCAATCTATCATTTACTTTATCCATAGTATCAAATAGAGTTTAAGGATTTCAGAAGGTATTTTCTGATCGTTTTCCGTTAAATTTTTTATGAAATAGATTCTCTTAACTTAAAAATATTTATCCATAACTTATTTTTCCCCCCTCAAAATATTATTATCACACATCTCATTTTCAAGAGTCAGCTATTGTAATCCCATTTACTGGCCTAATTTGTCCACGTGGTGAAATTTCGAGCAGGTTTATCTCTTTGAAAATTAACTTGGAGGAATGTTTGGTAAAAGGTTCAGTATAACACACTGTCAAGATAACTAATTTTCACCAGAGTGTTTGGTTGGTATTGTCTGCTCTTCATTTACTTGTGCAGCTACATTTAACATTGCTCTGCAAATATAAAACAGAAGGTCGAAGATGAGACCAACTCAAATAATTTGCAGAGAAGAGGACATTATTACGTACTACATACAGAGGTTACAAATCATTGTCTTCATGTAAAAATCAAAGTTGATGAAGAAGAAATACAATGGCTGTAACAATAAATGATGCAGAACAGAGAAGGGGGAAATGGAGAAGAGAGATAGAGATATTAGAGAGGAGGGAGAGAATGTAGGAAAGGAGGGTAAAATTAGATGAACAAAGAGGGAAGAGAATGACTTGGAGAGGAGAAAATATAGTAATGCTCAATATTATTTAATTCATAAGGCATTTTAGTAAATGAGGTGTATTATTTATAATCTCAATTATAGTCCTAGAAATTAATGGGAAAATATTCTAGAATTTTAAAATTAAAACGAAATAACAATGGTAAATATCTAAAAATATACTCAAAGGTTATAATCAATCTATTTCCTGTTATATCCCATCATTCAAAATGACTTTTTTACTGTGATTCTGGTGCTGGTGTTGAAAAGATTTTTTTTTTGGAGAATTGCATTTAAATTCCACGATAACGAATTAATTACTCTAAAATCCCAAGAGATTATTAGTAACAAGTTGAGCAGCATCATTAACAAGTGAAGCAGTTACCATTAACAACCTTTTGGAACCTTAGAGTAATTAATTCGTAGCGCACGACTTTAAAGTAATTCTCCCTTTTTTTCCCCTTGTACCAATTAAAAGCAGCAGCATGTGTAAAAAAGTCTAATTTTTATGTCAGTTGTCTCTGCCACAAGTGTAGAAATTTCACTTTTTGCATATCATTAGTAATGTAACTTTCCTCTACCTGTCTGAAGTTTAATTTGAGTTTACATATATAATAATTCATGTCAAAAGTGGATTATAAGATTCTGTATCTTGAATCTCAAGTAGCTTGACATACTCAGTGGGCCAAAAGTTCTTGAGGATTCCACTCAGCCTAATTGGAAAGTCACGAGAACCAATTGTAACAAATTTTCTTGTACAATACAATAGGATGAGGCATGGGGCTAGTTGAGATGGATACATAGTCATACAAAAACGACGGTACTTGTAATGAACATAAACGAGGAAGAGTTAGAATGGTGTTCATTGAAGAGATAACAATGAAAAATTATTTGCGTTGGGTTCGACATGTATGAGGCCATTACAGAAGTTGGTGAGGAGGAAAGAGGAGATAGTGGATAGTCCTCTAGAAAAGGGTAAAAGAAGCTAAAAGAAAACACCCTGGATTCATAGAGCGCACTACCAGAAAAATATCATTTTCCTTCGCCAATTGGAAATTTTCTAATAGAAATGTAGCCATTTATCGATGGATTTTTCTGTCACTAAATGATATTTTTCGGTAGCGACTTTACATTTTGGTTAACAATCTATCCAAATAGTCGGTTGTTAATGCAGTATAATTGCATTGTACAATCCATGTAGCTGACTCCATTTAGTGAAATAAGGCTTATTGTTTGTTGTCCCATAAAGTGGCAATGGGATGATACATATATGTATTTTTATATATATATATATATATATCAAATAATTAGGTCAGACAAAATTGTTTTTCTAGTAAAAATGTTTGTTAATAGAAATTGATAATCAGTTCTTATGCACGTTATTATGTCTTCAACTGATTTTCTTGGTTTTTCTCAAAATTCGCAAGTTTTAGAAATTTTTTCAACTATTTTTCTTTGGTTCAGATTACGAAGACACATACGACAACGAGAATCATAGTTAACACTAAGGTTTGTTTGTTTGCCTTTTGCTTTCTGAAACCTAATTTTGTCTAAGTACACAAAATTTTCTAACAAGCTATTAACCTTGTTTTGAAACCTATGTTTTCTAAAAGTTGTTGTTTCGTATGGATGCATTAGGAATGGAGAGCTCTGGAAGAAAACCGTCGCTAACGCCCTTGTCCAGCGAAGAGGACGATTTACTGGTACGTAGTGCCAAGAAGATCAAGAACGACAATAAAGATTCAACGCGAGATGCCCATCAGCATGAATAGCCAACCTTGAGCTCGTACAAAGAAGGAGGGCCATCCTTCTTAGATAAGCTAAAAGGAGTCAGCGGGAATGGAGGGGCCAGTGAACAGAAAGATGAGGACGATATAGAACCAGACAATGCTATGTCTGAAGAGTCCAAAGGAAGCAGGGGAATCGAGGATGAGGAACAAATGTGTCAGACGTTTGAGGCTCCTAATAAAAATTTTCCTACCTTCTTGTTTTCTGATAGAATGAAAAAGAAACTGCATAGAGCGTGGGAAATAGCCGTTATCGTCAAGCTGTTAGGGAGACAAATTGGATATAAAGCCTTGTATCAGAGATTGTAGACCATGTGGGCCAAGAGAGGAATTGTGAATGTCATCAACATAGGCTATGGCTATTTTGTGGTCAAGTTTTCAAGCAAGGAAGACTTTACAAATGCACTAACATAGGGACCTTGGATGATCTTTGATCACTATCTCACGGTGCAGCCTTGGGAACCTAGTTTTAATCCTCACAAGGCTACAATTAACAGGGTTGCCATATGGGTTTGAATTTTGAATATACCTTTGGAGTATTACGATGAGAAGGCCTTAACGTTCATCGGCAATCGGATTGGCAAGACGCTGAAGGTAGATATGAACACATCTTGTCAGCTGAGGGGGCATTTCGCTAGAATCTGTGTATCAATAGAGTTGGGAAAATAGCTTATGCCTGGATTTAGCCTGGATAGAGAAGAGCATTACCTCGAGTATGAAGGGCTCCATATGCCCTATACAGGATATGGAATATACGGACATAGGTATGATATGTGTCCGACAAAGAAGACATCAAACAGAGCAGAAGGCGAGGTCAAAGAAGACGAGAATGTGAATCATAATATGGAAGCTGACGAGTTTGTCCAGGTGACGGAGCATTGGAAAGTAGTAGAGAAAAGACGTTACTAGAAAATGAAGGATAAGAATGGTGATCAGGCTGGAATGACGAAGTTAGGGTCAAGGTTTACGGTACTAGTTGATGAGGAGCCTGCCAAGAATGATGGTAATGATAATACTACTACGATAAATGTAACATGCAGAGCCAAGTTGAGGAAAAAATATACGAGTTTGAGCAAAGAACATTATCAGAGAAAGTTCAGCAAAATAATGGCCCACGGAGGACAGAGAAGATGAAAGGGAGGAGAGGGGGAACACCTCTTTACATGAAGGCTAGATACTCATGCTCACGATGGGAAAGGATGAAGACGAAGGGGAGAAGAATTATAGGATCCACATTGCAGGTCAACCTATGAAGCAGTAAGTTGGGGGCTCCAGGATAGGAGCCCAACTGAATGAACCAGTCCCAGTAGATCCAGGTGATCCAATGGATCATAATATAATCCTCAGGGGTAATGGAAGTGGGCTACATGAAGCCTCAATTTCCCAGGAGGAGTAGATCACGCTGGAAAGTATAGGGTCTCTCGTTCCAGAGACACAGATGTCGTGTTAACAATGATGGGCTTCGTCTATTGATCTATCCTCTATTTTTTTATGGACAATATTCTTTATTGGAACATAAGGGGTGGCTGTGGTAGACACTTGCTAAGAAACTTGGGCCTAGTAATTAGTGGGCCAAGACCAAGCTTAATCTTCTTGGCAGAAACGAAATGGCATAATATCACCCAACTGCCTGCACTTCATAAGTTGGGCTTTGATAAGTACAGATGGATCCCGAGTGAAAGGAGGTCAGGGGGTCTGTTTGCAGCTTGGAAGTCAAGTGTTATTGCTGTTAAGGTAATTGAAGAAAACCGGCAATTTTTCCATGTTGAATGCTGCTTAGAGGGAATGCCTACTTTTGCTTTGACGGCTGTATATGCAATACCACATTCAAATATTCGTCAGCAACTTTGGGAAAAGCTAAAAAATTTGTCTACAGGAATTTCTATGCCTTGGACAGTAATTGGTGACTTTAATGATATTAGCACCTCTGATGAAAGGGTGGGAGGATCAGTTGCTAATTGGTCTAGGATGAGGTTTTTTAATGATAGTATGATGGGTTGTAGACTAACTGATATGGGAGCAGTTGGACCTAAGTTCACATGGAAAGGTCCCCAGTTCGCAGGCTTTAAAAGGTTATATGAGAGGTTAGATAGAGCATTAGTTAATGCTCATTTTGTCACCAGAATGCAGGAAAGCTATCTAAGAGTACACTCACGGACTAACTTCTCGGACCACAATCCTGTTTTACTAACATTGGGTAGGCATAAGGTTGCAATGGGTGGATTAAGGCCCTTTAGATTTGAAGCCATGTGGTTGACTCATAGCAACTTTTCATCCTTTTTGGAAGACAACTGGGATAAATGTAGTGAGCTGAGACACAATATGAAAAATTTAAGAAACAGACTACCTTAGTGGAACAGGCAAGTGTTTGTAAGTGTAGAGCAGAGGAAAAATAATTTGATGAAACGATTGAATGGAATCCAGAGATCTTAGTCATACCCCTTTTCAAAATTTCTGTGCAGTTTAGAAACAGAATTACAGCAGGAATTACAGGAAGTGCTCAAATTAGAGGAGATCAAATGGTTTCAAAAGTCTAGAGCACAGTGGATAACCCAAGGAGATAGATATACTAAATATTATCACCTTAAGGCTACCTCAAGAAGGAGAAGGAATAAAATAAAGGCACTCAAAGATGTGAATGGAGTATGGATAGAAGAAGAGGAGGAGTTAAAAAAATGGTCATTGGTCATTTCAAAAATCTTTTCCAAGTTGAGGAAGGAAGGGGGACAGTTATGGACACAATCATGAAGTTTCCTATTATAGATCAGAGTAGGATACGTCAGCTAGGAGTAGTGCCAAATGAAAAAGAAATTAGAGAAGCAATCTTCAATATGGGGCCTTATAAGGCACCAGGCCATGATGGCTTTTTACCAATTTTTTTCCAAAGAAGCTGGAAAGTAGTGGGGGCTGTCTGCAAATTTGTGAGGGAAGCCTTCCAAGGGACAGGAGATATAGAGGATGCAAACAAGACATTAATTGCACTTATTCCCAAGATAGATAGACCTGAAAGAGCGGAACACTTTAGACCTATTTCCCTAGCTTCTGTGCACTACAAATGCATAACAAAAATTGTAGCAAAATGCATGAAGGGCATAATGGGTGAACTTATATCACCTTTTCAGGCAGGCTTTGTTCCAGGGCGCTTTATCCAAGATAATATCATCGTTGGACAGGAAATTCTACATACAATGGACAAAGCTAGAGGAAGAAAAGGCTTCATGGTTATGAAAATTGATTTGGAAAAAGCATATGATCATGTGAACTGGGAGTTTTTGAAGGGAATATTAAGGGAAGTAGGAATGGAAGATGAATTCATAGCTCTCTTGATGAAGTGTATCTCAACAGCATCTTACAATGTGTTATGAAATGGGTACCAAACAGAATTTTTCAAGCCATAACGAGGCTTGAGACAAGGTGATCTAGTATCACCATTTCTTTTTGTTATGTATATGGACAAATTATCCCATGTCATATGTGATGAAGTAAATAAAAAGGAGTAGCTACCCATTCAAGTGTCAAGAGAAGGGCCTTGCATCTCCCACCTTATGTTTGCAGATGACTTACTCCTTTTTAGGGAGGCCACAGAGAAGCAAGCTTTGGTGATGATGAATTGCTTAGAAAGTTTTGGTCAAGTGTCAGGTTCTAAAGTAAACAAGTAGAAATCGTCAATTTTCTTCTCTAAGAATGTTACAGAAAGTAAGAGGAGACAGATTTCAGGTGTAGCAGGGATGAAAGTTTCAATGGAGATAGGAAGATACCTGGGTTTTCCTTTGACTAGAGGAAAAAAGGCTACTGAGAATTTCCAATTTATTGTGGACAGAGTCAGATCTAAATTGACAGCATGGAAGATGCATAGCTTGTCGACAGTAGGGAGAATCACACTAGCTAAGTCAGTAATTAGCTCTATTCCACTTTACCCTATGCAAGTAGCCAAGGTGCCTGCAGCCATCTATAATGAGATTGAAAGATTGCAGTGTAACTTTATATGGGGTTCTGAAAATAGCAAAGCTTTTCACCCAGTTAGCTGGCAAACTATTACCTTACCAAAAACCCATGGTGGTCTGGGTGTGAGAAGACTACAAACGATGAATAATGCCTTTGGGGCAAAGATTGTGTGGAAGCTTCTTGTAGGAGAACAAAGTTTATGGACAGAAGTGATGCAGAAAAAGTACATGTTAAGGAGTGAGAGCAACCTATTAAATTACAGACACGGGGACTCAAGATTATAGCGCTTCATATGTGATTAGAGGAGTTTTGTTGAAAGTGGTATGAGATAGCAGGTGTGGAGTGGGTATATAGTGAAGTTCTTCTTAGATAACTGGCTGTTGCAAGGAAGAACAATTAAAGAATGCTGTCAGAGACCATTAGCTGCTGATGAGTAGAATTCTTTCGTAACAGAATTGGTGGTTGATGGAAGATGGGATTATGGTAGATTGAGAGACCTAGTAGGAAGTGATGTTATTCTCAAATTACAAAACTCAATGACACTTAGAGCTGAAGTTGGGAATGATATGATGGTCTGGGGTCACTCGGCAACAGGGAGTTTTACTGTCAGAAGTGCTTATTATGTAATAGAGATGAGTCCTGCTGATCTAATGAGTCCTCTCTATAAGCAAATTTGGACATGGAAAGGAGCAGAAAGGATCAGATTTTTTTCTTTGGAAAGTGGCTCATAATAGACTTCCTACAAATGACAAGAGAAGTAAATGGGCTAATATTTCCCCCAAGTGCTCTTATTGTGGGGATAGGAATGAAAATACCCTGCACATACTGCGAGACTGCACATATGCAAGAAATTTGTGGAATTTAACAGTTCAACCAAGATATAAGTCTGCATTTTTTACTGCATCTTTAAGAGATTGGTTGGTAATGAATTTAAAGGGAGGAATGGGACAATATTTTATCTCCAACTGGCAATTATTTTGGGGAGTGTCATGTTGGTATTTATGGAATTGGAGAAACAAAGAGATCTTCGATATAGCTTTCAGCAGACCTCCGCAATCTCTCAGTGTAACTTTGGCAACTTGGAAACTTTTTGTTCAATGTGAGGATGTTCTCCAGCTAAGTGCAGAGTCGACTGGTAGACAAGCTCAGTGCTGGGTGCCACCAATGAAAGGATGAATCAAGGTAAATGTTGATGGAGCTGTGTCCCAAGTATCCTTCAAGGCAGGGTGTGGAGGGATAATTAGAAATCATGTGGTTCAGTGGATTGTGGGATTTACTAAGTGTTTGGGTCAATTTAACCCTCATAAGGCAGAAGAGTGGGCATTATATAAAGGGCTTCAGTTAGCTTTCAGATATGGTTTTAGGAGGGTAGTTATTGAGTCCGATGCCAATTTGCTAATTGAAATGATCAACTCAAATAAAACCATTCCCAATGCTAGTCTACTGTTCGGTGAGATCAAGTCCTTCTTGAAAAGGGACTGGGTTGTTGTTATTAGTTGTGCACCAAGGGAGCAAAACCAAGTTGCTGATAGGCTTGCAAAGGAAGGAATATCTGCGAATAGAGTTTATGACTTTTGTCCCCCTCTTTTGAAGGCTTTGTGCTTTAGTGACTTTGGGATTCATTCCCCTATAGTGTAATATCCTTACTTGAGCTTAGTGCTCTCGTTTGTAACAAAAAAAACTTATGTTTTCTCTAAGCTACTTTTTCCTCTTTCCTCTTTTCTATTTTTTTCTTTCCCCTTCATTTTTTTCTACTTTTTTCCTTCTTTCTCTTCATCTTTCCTACTTTTTCTTTCCTTTTTCCTACCTACTTTTTACCTCGGAATCTGTAAAAGGTAATAACTTTCTAAACATAAATCACTTTTCAAAACCTAGGTTTTGCCTTCGAATCTGTAAAAACTATTTTCCAAAATCTATTACCTAAAACCTACGCTTTACCTCAAAATCTGTAAAAGCTATTCTAAAAATGAGATTCAAACAAGCCCTAAGATATGGATTGACGGTAGTTCGGAGGCAGGCATGAGGATTAATAAATTATTTGTGAAAAAATTCTTTAATTTTCTTTTTTTGGTGACAATATTCTTTAATTTTCTAATGTATCATTTTAATCATTTGCTTTATGCTCCTCTAGTTCCAGTTTACAGGTTTGAGGATAATATTTTACCCGGTTCAATTTATAAATAACCTCAATATGAGTTTTTACGAATGAACAATTTTAATTTTAACATTCATTATTATTATGTTTATTTTATTTTCATATATTATAATAGATATTAATGCAAGATATATATAGTTGAAAAGTTGTTAACTTTTAATTTAGAATTAATAAGGTCTAAGATTTTTTTGTCTGTGTAAAATGTATTGGAAGTGCCTAATAAATTGGATATGACAAGTATACTACTATTGATGAAAAACTTAAGGGAAAATTACTTAGAAGTCTCAAGCAGTAGAATTAACCATAAAATGATCCTAAAGATTTACAAAATTACCATAAGGTCTCAGGAGTAGCTGATGAGGTTGTTATTAACAACCTTACTAACCTTCATTAACAACCTCAGCAGCTACTCATGTGACCTTATGGTAATTTTGTAAATCTTTAAAACCATTTTGTGGTTAATTCTTTTTTTGGAACCTCTCAGTAATTTTCCCAAAACTTAATGAGTAGTCGATATACGTAGTTTATGAAAGAAAAGGGTCATGGTATAATTTTGACATTGAAGTTTTTTTTTTCCTTTTTGAGCTTTTGACACATATAAGTTTTAAATGGTATAAAAGTAAATATATCATTTGAAAACAGGGTAAATTTACGCTATGACTTAAATTTTTAAGAGCAACATTTTTTCTTGCTCCAACATTTTAATGGTCAAAGTGGACCAATTTAATGGTGATCTTAAAAGCATAAAATTTTTAAATGATTTTATTTACTTTTAGACTATTCAAAACTCAATGGTGATATACGAGCTTACAAAAATATGTTGTTAAAATTGCATCTTAACGTAAAAAAAAATTGAATATGGGAGGGTAAGTTCTTATATCTAGTAACAAAATAAACATTTCATCTAGTGTCAATGTTATATTAAATACTATATAGATAGAGTATCTTAAATCTAGTCAAAACTACTCGACTAATTTTGTTAACATGGTCGGAACGTGTAATAATATCTCTTAGAAAATTTAATACTTTTTTATATAATTAAAAAGATAAACAAATTATTTAATTATAATATATTCTAAAATACTTATGTGTATCACTAAATTATATATCAGGTTAAACTAATTTGTTTAAAGAAAAATGATTAATATTTTAGTTAAGTGAGAGATGAGTTAACGTGGGACTTGTGGGACTATTTGGTAAAAAGCTTAATATAACTCAGTCAAAATAGCTAATTTTCACCTTGGGACGAGATTGTTAGGTTGATACATATTATTGTCTTCATTTACTCGTACAACATTTGCAAAGATGAAAAGTGGAGGTTGAAGAAGAACAAGAAGGTGAGAAGCCAACTCTTTTTTTTTTTTTTTTTTTGCCAAAGAGAAGCCAACTCAATAATTAATAACTTTGCAGATGAATCATATGCCCCTATTTAAGCCTGTCACACTAATTATACATACAGAAGGTACATATATAATTGTCTTCATGTAAAATCAAAATGAAGTTGGATTAAAATGCAATTTTAATAATAAATTTTTTTATTACGAGTGTATATTGTAATTAAATTTTAATTGGTGCAAAAGTATACACAATTCTTTTAAAATGATACAATTGGTAGTTCAAACATCTGCTGTAAATCTGGAAAGGGAACAAGCAGGTCTCACATTTTAAAAAGAGACAGACACTGGAGCTAATTAACAGGGTTATTGAAATTGTATTAATTTTTAAAAAAGAATATATGTACTTTTGCACTTTTAAAAACTTACTTTTTGTTGTCTTAACAATAAATTTTATTGCTAAAATTCAAGGAAGGAGAAACTTCATTTGCATGTAAAAACAAACCTATTCAACACTTTGATAATCTCACATATTACTATTTTTTCCCTAATTTACATTTATATGAAGAATAATTTCCACATCCAGGTCCATACTAGTTATATTCTAACAAAACATAATGGTTATAAAACCAACCACAGTTTATTTAATTGACTCTAGGCCTATTCTACATAATCAAAGTCTTGCATGTGACGAAAAATTTCACTAGGAGAACCTTAGACTCATATATGATCAAAACCTAGGTAGATGTAAATTGGTTGAGATTTAATGTGAATTTCATAGGTTTGTGACTAAAGGTAAAATAAAAAAAAAGTGCGTGAACTTTATGTGAGGTGTCAATTTGATCTCTTAAATTCATAAAATATTTTTTTGAGTGAAAGTGGGAACAACCATACCTGGTATCCGTTCTGGATGAATAGGTTCCAGTCTCTTCCCAATGGTCCTGCGGGGATCGAACTGTAGTTCACCCTACTAAGCTCAGCCTCAATCACCATTGAGCCAGGATACCATTGGTAAGTTCATAAAATATTTTATGAAAATACTTTATAAAATAAAAAAGTTTATAAAATATTTTTTCAGTCTTCACCGTTATTTTCAAATGATGAATTTTCAGGGCAATCATTGGTATTCTAAAATATAAACTTATTATAGTATTAGTAATATTTTCGAGCGTTTTGTTCAACATTGAAAAGTTTAAAGTCAGCATTTTTTTTTTGGTTAGTGAAGCTAATGATAATATTATATGAAGTTTAAAGACACAAGGATCCACTCTTGCCTTAAATTAAACACCCTCTCATTCTTTTAATTTTATGATTAGTAAAAGCTACACATGACATGATAAAAAATTAAAGAAAAAAGTGGTTATTTTCATAATTTAATCCACTTGAGCACATTTGTAAGAATAATTATAATGCTAGTCATTACTTTACCCTTTTTGGGGTGTGGCAAGTATGGCTCATTGGTACACATCCTATGAGACTGGACATCTAAAGAATGAAGACAAATATGTCAACCTAAAAATATATACTTACATGGATAAGCAAAAAAAAAAAAAGTTGATACTTGAAAGGTGTCATGTTATAAAATGCAGGATTTTGTGGCTAATAGGGATTTGGCATAAATGGTCCAAAAGAGTTTGAAGACATTTTAATGAGAGGGGCAAAAAAGGAATAGGAGATCCGAATGATTCATCCCATGTAACTTGCAGAACATCAGAGGATTTGTATATTCTGTGTAATGTAAATTACAACTGAGAGTCGTAAATTTGTTGGATTGAAATGTAAATTTATTCTAAAAGTTTTTTTGAATTCAAGATTATTAGAGCAATGTTTTCCATATCATTAGAAATGTTAATGTTAATGATGACATCAATTTTTTAATAGTCATAGTTTTTTTAGCAGGGTGGTACAACATTACTACGTTTAAAATTTCTGAAACAACGTTGAAACTAGTACAATATTAATAATTTTTAAAATTTCTGAAGAAACCAACACTGAAACTATCAAAATCCACTTTCCTACAGTGCGCCCTCCAGTCCTCCATGAGGGTGAAGAATGTAATTGTTTACTAGGTTGTAGTCCATGAGGTGAAATCAATAAATCACACACAAGATAAATAGGGGGGAAGAACGTGATTTATAGTTGTTACATCTAGAAATTTACTATTATTTTTCTTTTTATTTCTGATTATGTTTCTCTGAATAGTGAATACATTGGGCGTGCCTGGGAATGATTCTGGAGGCCCAAACGCTCAGTTAATAGTTGCATAAATCCAGTTTATTTACTGTTTATATTTTGAACATGTTTAGCAACGCTTCCGGCGTTAAGAGGCTTTTGATAAGTTACTTCTTGCCATAAGCTGAAAGGATTAGCTTCTAACCTCCTGCGACGATGATCACGCAGCACTAGTACCATCAGTGCAAGCTCTTGTCACTTCTTAATTTTAATTTACAACTATAAATTTTTTATTTTAATTTCAACAAGGTTCTTAATTTCAATTTGGTTATAATTTACATTTTCCTTTTATTTTCAATTTCAATTAAATTCATATTTTTTGTTTTCATTTTAAAAAAACTCACTTATCCAATTGAGTTTCAAAACACATTCACTTTTGCAAATAAATCATTCCGTTCACCGTTTTCCCAAACACAAATCACTTTTACAATTTGACTCATTTTCAATCACACTTCTTCATAATTCCTTATGCAAATAAGTTATTTATCCCACCGCATTCCCAAACGAGCTTATTGCCTACTTTGATTTTAGAATGTAAGGTTAACCATACAAATGAATGTTTGAATTAGTTCAAGGTTAAAATGTAAAAATAGCTTAAAAATTTTCTCTACTACACTAAATTCCTGAAAATTTTCGGGGGATATTTTGAATATGAAAGTTGTTAAAACACTAAATTTTAATAGTTCAAGATGACTAATTTATCTAGATTATATATTAACCAACTAAACGTTGAATCTTCGGTACGATACTCTTTGGATTGTCTTACCTTCATCATTTAGTCCAAAAAAAAGTAATTTTATGTTATACGAAATATGAATATATTGCAGAAGTTATATCCCACAAACCTTTTTTTTTAAAAAAAAAAATTATCCAAACAGCTTATAAAACATATTACAATCATGTCTAAACCCAGGACGTGACATAGCAACAGGGGACGAGTAATAACCCGGCATTTAATATATAAAACGCAGCGTTTGCTTATTTACCCAGCTGAATGATATTGAGAGCCACCATCACCCCTAATACAGCAGATGCATAGAAGTAACAACGGCGACAGAAAAATCTCATCTCATCATTCCATAAATAATTGTTTCTAAGTTTTAGAACTATCATGTTTGTTCTTCCCCAATTCAATACCCAATAGCACATACTAGAAGGATTTCAGACTGGTTCTCCCTCTTTAGCTCATTAGCAACTCTACATGAGCTAATAACTGATCAAATTCAACAAAGCACAGATAATAAATGGAATGGCATGCCCTTGTTAAGGAGTAGTATTAGACACGCTTGTTGTAGACAAATATCTAACAATACAAAGAGGTCAAAATGTTCTAATGATCGTAATACGGACTCGTATGGTCATTACTTGCTAACCAAGCTAAGGATATAATAGTAGTGCCTGTTCATGGTGAGTCCAACATCTTTAAACGAACATCATCAATTCTGGTCTGCTGTATACATTGCTCTGCTCGTCCTCCAGGATGGGGTAAGCAGCTACGAGAGCATCCTGAGCTCCGATGTAAAGCGAGTTGTAAATCTTCCAATACACTTCCCTAACCTTACGTGCTGGGTGAAACAGTCCTTGGAGACAGTAGTTGAGTACAACGGCAGCACCCAAAGCAACCCTCATTCCTTCGATGGCTTCCATGACGGCGTTTATGACGTGAGGAGAGGTCTCAAATATATTTGGCCAGACGTAGTTCAATAAATGGACCAGAGCATCCTCACAACCCAGACCAGCCACACCCAAAGCCATGTGCTTCACAGCAGACGCAGCTGTCTGCCTGTGAACCAAATCCCTGTCCATGAGGGCATCCTCAAGTAATGGAGTCACAGCATAGATGTAGTCTTTTCCCATTTCACCAATATACTCGAACAGGAAAGAAAGGGATTTCAGGACACCATTTTGCACGTTGAGCTCTGGCACACGATACTCATTCATCAAAGCTGGCAGAACTGTAAAAGGTGAACAGGTTTCCGCAACTATGGCAATAGCAACAGTTGTGCAGACACGATTTTGCCTCTCCTGCACCTTGAGGTTATTTAATAGAGTGGCCAGGACATCTTGCGGTCCAATGGCTTTGGCAATATATCCAAAAGTGTTCACTGTAGCACGACGAATTCCCTTCTTGTGTGCCTTGAGCATCTCAAGAAGCTCAAAGCAGATTCTCATCCATTCTCTTGCAGGCACAAACTCAGCCCCACGGTCAGCAATCCTACCCACAAGATCAATACAGTTCTCCTGGACCTTCTCATGCCTGTTCTTCAAGATTGGAGTTAACCGGGGTAGCAGATCCTTAATAGGTGGGGTCATCTTTGTCATACCAATAACATTGACAATCGACTTGAGTGCTCCAAGAATTGAACCTAAAACTTCAGGATACTCTTCTCCCAGATACTCATACAATACAACACCAAGATGGCCCATCAATTGTTCTTCTTGGCACTGCTTCATTACCACAGCAATTCTTGAAATAAGATCTGCTGCTTGCTGCCTCACCTTTGCACTCTTGTTATTTAACCGCCACTTGATGGTACCACAAATCTGAGGAAGATAAGGTTTCACCCTCTGCCCAAGAGCATTCACAACCGCACCAAATCCATTAAGCATCACATTAGCATCATCACTGGTTTGCTCTTGGAACGCATAAAGAATACCATCAATCAGTAGCTCTTCCAACCGAGCATCAATATCAGAAGCACCTAGGTTGGTAACCACCTTCTCAATGGTTTCCATCACCATTCGCCTGTAAGGTTCACTCTCATCTTTAAGGTCCTCAACAATTCTACCCACTATATCAGCAACACCAACTTTGTTGGCTATCTCTACAGTTGTATCTACAAGTTGCCTATAGTTTCTTCTATCCAAAGCCATCCTCCTAACCCAGAAATTCCTAAAAAACTCTGGCAGAATATCATTCCTAATATAATCAGCCTCCACACCCTCAGTGCTAACACACTGCTTCACAACTTTCAAAACAATTTTCTTCATTTCTTCATCAGGTGACTGGAACTCACGAATCAGAATCAGCATGACTTCCTTGGTATAGTAACTAGCATACAGAGCTTCCATCAAAGGAATGATAAAACCAATGGCCTTGAGAAATGCAGCCAACACCTTTCCACGGTGTTGCCTTATACCCTTCCACAGCGGCTTCAGTACAGAGTCAAAACTTTCAATTCCATAAGGGGCAGCAGCCTCAGCTAGTGCAGCAAGTGACAATGCAGTGATTGTTCTCACCTTCTGATTCTCATCATTCAGTCCATGCTCTATAATTTCCACAAGAGATCTCAGATGTGGCAATACAGCACAACCAATCAAGATGGCAATCTGTTGAACAATCTTAATCCCTGTATGCCGGGCTTGCCATGATTTCTTACTCTGACACACAGCCTTCAAGAAGGGCAAGAGTGCAGGGATACCAAGAGCGGATGCAACAACACTGAAAGCTCTAGCAGTAGTATTCCTAACATATTCATCAATATTGTCAATATCAGGCCGCATTGCTGCAATCATTGTGGCCAAGCCAGCTGCTTTACTCAGATTGGAAATAATCTCCCTACCCTCCACACGTGCATAGTAATCTTCATCAATCAACAGAGGTTCAATAACAACAAGAATCTTATGGACATAAGGGCGAACAAGCTCATCCAATTTATACAGAACTCTGTCAATAACCTTAACCAAAAGATGCCTCTCTTGATCCTCAAGAGTAGGTTGCATGAGCAATGGTAGGATCCTGTTAAACAATGGCCCTGCTCCAAACTCACGAGCTTTGTCTGTAAGCTGTCTTAATGCAGTTTTCCTCTGTGGTGGCGTTCCATTCTTAACTTTAAGCAGAAGCTTCATAATCTTCCGCTCCTTTTGTTCTTCTGGTGACAATTCCTCTTCGTTTTCTTCATTCAACAATGCCCCAAAGTATTGGTAATCTTCAGGTTTCATGAATGGCAAGCCACCAGGTGCTTCCTTTGGAACATCAAACTGTTGACCACGGTTCTCCTCTGGGATTTGATAAAGAGGAGTCCCCAGCGGAGTTGGGGTAGCAAGGAGCTTCCTTGCAGGAGTTCTAATAGGAACATATGAAGCTGGAGGCTCCAATATCTTATATCCTTCTTGGGGAAACATGGCATCAAGTTCCTCATCTGTTAATGGGCGATTCCTCTCTTCAATATCCCTCTCCCATCTCAATAAATTATATTGCTCTGGTGTAATGGCACCCCGCAAATTGATTGCCCCAGGTGTTGGAGTAGCCAACTCAACTCCTCCAACCGGAGTGACGCCTGGAGTATAAGCAGCGGCAGGTGTGGCACCTGGCAGCGGTGTTGCACTACCCATAGTAGCAGGTGTCTCATCCCATCTTGATCTCTGCCTCTTAGGAGTTGGCGTAGCCATGCCAGAGAGTTTCGGGGTGGCATCCCATGTCATACCAGCAGGGGTTGCACCAGGTGTAACAGCACCAGCCGGAGTTGCATCAGAATCGACCATTCTTCCAGGAGTAGGAGTTTCATCCCACCTATTCCTCCTTCCTGGAGTCGCATCCGTCACTCGCCCCGGGGTTGGAGTTGCATCCCATCTACCAGGTGTAGTATCAGGCATATCCCAGTCTGAAGTCTTGGCCTTTTTCGCAGCCCCATCATCCTGAGACTGGTCCCATCTATTTCTTCTCTTCGGCACTGCCGCAGCATCAGACTCCTTACCCTTCTCCGGAGCAGCCTTACCAACTTCCTCCTCCTCCTTCTTCTTCTTTGCAATAGCCCTCAGAGTCTCCTCTTTCTCCCTCTTCAACGCCTCCTCTCTCATCACATCCGCATAAGTCCTCACCGATGGGTCAGGGGTCTTTTCGCCAGCGGCAAAAGGATCGTGCCGCTCCGGCGATATAATCCGATTCAACCTCCTCTGCCTGTAATCATCTTCTCGGTCAATAATCCTCTGCGGCTTCCTGAACCCAACATCAGCATCCGCATCACCCACTCCAGGCATATCCTTCATCAAGGATTTCGGAGCAGTGTAAGACGCCAATTTCCGAGCAACCTCGTTGTCCATAGTATCGAGATTCTCCTCATCCTCGTTCGCAGGAATAGAAGTGAGATAGGCATCTTTGTCGCCATCGCCATAGAGGTCCGTATCGAAGGTCACCGACGTGAGGGACGCCAATTGCTGCTCCATCTTCTTACGCTCTTCCTGCGTCCTCGCAATCTCTGGGTCCAACGATGCCATAGCTGATAGCTTCAGCACGAAACTATCTTACTAAGCTGGAAGTGTTCCAAAACCCTAGCTCCCGAAAAATACACCAAAAATTAGAATTCTATTCCGCAAAAACCAAAATAAGAAGTGAAGATTATTAACATGCGAAGAAGCTAAAAGCACGAGGTGTGAAAATTGAGAAGATAACTCACCGGTACACAATTTGATAGGGTTTAATCTTCAATTCTATATATCAGAAATTTGTGGGATGAAATGGAATCGAAATCTCGGAGTAAACTGGACTGCCAGATATATGCAACGAATAGATTATAGATTTACGGCTTGAGTCGGCAAAAACTATACCGGGCCGGGTTTAGTGCTTCAAATTGGTCAGGGTATAATGGGCTTGCACGCCAAGAGTTTTGACCAAAATTCAGGAAAAAAATGGGAGGCTGAATTTAGTTTAGTATCTGACAATTTGCATTTAGTATTCAATAATTCGTTGAATATTATTATCTCTAATAGAAATATACAAGTGTTTGATAAAAAAAGATTAACAAAAGAAAAAAGCTAAACCTTGTAAGATTAGAATTCTCGCTGGAAAAGATATCCACGTTTAATGTTCAACGTTACTTTGAATATGATTGTCTCCAATTGAAAAAATTTTGTGCTTGGGAAAACGCTAAATCTTGTAATTCTAGTAGATAAGGAGTTGGCTTGCTACTATAAAATTATTAGTTCAAACCCTTTGCTGATGTAAGAACCTTATCAATCATCAATATAGAAGCACCTTTGAAAGCGTTCTTTGAGCCTAGAAGGTATGCCATTCCTTAACGAAACAATGAGATTCAACTCATCTAAATTCTACTTATACAAAAAGAAGCTAAACCTTGGGGAAAAAACAGGAGTAAGCTAAACTGACCATTGTTGCATGTTATGGGATTTAAAAACTCATTACATAAAAAAATTGTGTTAGATTGTGCTCAGATTAGCTTTTGAAGAATGGTTTTTACAAGAAAAGTGATAAAACTAATTTTAAATTTAAAAACACTTTCACATAAATCGAAATAAAATTCACCTCATATACTTACTTGAAACTACGTAAAGTAACTTAAAATAACCAAATCCAAATACTCACTAAAAAATAGAATTTTTGTGACCCCCAAGGCAAAAAATTATGGAAACACCCAAACTCAGACTCTAACAGAGTTAGCCAAACAAAAAAAATATACTTCTAAAAACCTTAGGTTCACCCAATAGACTTTTTTCAGGTCTCTGATTTAATTAAGATTAATATATTTCAAGATTTATATTCGAGTAATTTTCTCATCTTCCAATAACTCCCACCACTTATACCCGTGTTCTCCTCCTTACTAGATGAGACCGCTTATTATATATACACTCATATATATACTACTTTTTTTTTAAAAGGGCATATATACACTACTATTATTGATTCAAAATATTGTTAGGAGAGAGACTATAAAAATGAGAGCCATACAAGTGTAGAAAGGAATATCTAGCATTCTTGCTACCACTCTGCATATATTTTATTTGATGTACGCCAACTATAATTACAGTTGTTATTAGAGAAAAACTATAATATAATTACAATTTTTTTGATACAATATAATTACAATTTAGTGTATGTTTGGGAATTCGTTGGGAGAAAGGTGTTTATAGATTAAAAAAATATTTACAAATTTCAAGATAATTTTTATAAATTTTTAAATAATTTTTACATATTTGAAGATGGTTACCATTGGGAATAAAAAATTCTCAAATAAGCCGCTCTAACAAAATTGTCGATGCACAACCGGAAGGCCCAAATATTAAATTGGGCCAGCCTATAAGTTTATAACACCATGCATGGAAAAACCCTAGGATTTCCTTCTCATTGCTTAGGCGCCTGCTTTGGGACTTGGGAGTGTCTGACTCTCTCACTGAGACTTCGTTGCAGCTGGAGCAAGGGGAGATTATACCATGAAGGTCCTCATACGAAACCTCTATCTTCACCGACTTGATCTTCTCGTTCGTTTGCAGTCATATTTTCTGTTTGTTGCTTGTGTTTAAATCTCCTACAATTTTGCAGTTCAACATTGCAAATCCCACTACTGGCTGCCAGAAGAAGCTGGAGATCGATGACGATCAGAAGCTGTAAGATTTTCCGCTTCTTTAGTACACGTTTGTTCTAATTTTGTTCTAGGTGTTCATTGCGGGTGCAAGTCGCTCGTGCCTCATGTTGTGTTACCATATAGGATTGACAGAATCGATTCTTGTAATGGTTGTTTCGTTAGTTGAACATCTCGACAATTCCTCGATAATTTATCCTTATTACAACCAACCTGAATTTTGGTGCTTTTTTATATCATTCCAATGATTCGTTGTTAGCCATACCCTTTCATTCTTTCATAGTGGCCTTTAGATTTAGGAAAAACGTGAATAGCATCGGGAGCTCTGTTATTACATTTTTTGCTATTTGTGTGAATGTATCCAGTGTTTACTTAATAATAAGGATTTTTTTGGGGTCCAATGTTTAATTCACTTTACAATTTATTTTTTATGGTGTTATTATGTGATTGAGCCATCTTATGGATTCTCTTTAATTGTTATCATGTTATACATTTGTGCAGACGAGCTTTCTGGGACAAGCGTATCTCACAGGAGGTTAGCGGTGATGCCCTGGGTGAGGTATGCCCGCAGTCATCATTTTTGTCTACTTCAAATTTGAAGGAACACAAAAAATTATATATATATATTCATTTCATTTTTTACACCTTTCTATCTACAGGAATTCAAAGGATATATATTCAAGATCACTGGTGGATGTGACAAACAAGGTTTCCCAATGAAGCAAGGAGTGC